>SNQJ01S0063115.1:0-25650 GCA_010110895.2 Picea sitchensis | reverse complement strand
AGGTTCAATAAGATGTACCATAAGATCCCTGCTGAGATAAATCCCTCAGAAGATTTAGCTAAAATCACTTATGCCAGTGCTTTTGACCCTGATTTATGCCTCTTGTTGAGGGAAAGATGAGCCACTTCCATGGCTCACATGCAAGATACAGCTGTAGAAGTTGAGTCGAATATATTGGTTGTTGATCGACTCAGAAATAAAGCTGATAAAGACATACCCATAAGGAGAGTTGAAGCCTCCACATCCAGTTCCTTTTCCCTTCCCCCTCAGATGGATGAAGTGACTAAGGTATTAAAATCACTTTTGGCTAGGATGGAAAGGTTGGAGTTAGAAGGGAAGCCCATGTACAAAAATCCCCAAAATACTGATAACAGAGTCTTTAGGAGGCCCAACAGCAATGCTCCCCAAATTATGCCAAGGGAACAAAGAAGCAGAGATAGGGATGATCAAAGGATTCAAGCCCCTCTCCAAAATAACTTGGTTGATGATGAGGAAGGGGAAGAAGAATAACTAGACCCTAAAATTCACTATAATGAAGACACCTCCCCTTTCCCCCATTTTACTCAATCTGCATATGAAGAATCCCTTATGAACAGTCAAATCAATGAACTGAGTAAGGGGAAGAAAGACAAAGACAACGGTCCTAACAAATACAATCTCAGGTCAAAGAAGAAAGAAGGAAAGTATGATATCCTTGGTCAACCTCTCTTAGCAGAAAGGCCTGCTAAGCCTGCAACAATCACTACCCAGGAAAAGAAAACTCAGAATATTTCGCCAACAACCAAAGACCTTGTCCCCGAAGTAAAGGAAATTCCTAAGCCTCCTTCCTCTTTTAGTTTGGAGCATGAAATTCGGAAAATCAAAATTCCTATTCCCCTTTAAGAGCTAGTCAAACATGAAGGCTTCAAAAGGTCCCTCTCCAAACTACTGTTGTTCGAGCCACCTCAACTTTCCACAGACTAAGTAAATCTCCAATATGAAAAGTCGACAGTCATCATAGGCCCCATGGTAGAATACAGAGATGATTCATCACCTCCCTTATACACATCCCTGAACATACATGATAAGGTGTTGCATAACTGCCTGATGGATTCAGGGGCTTCCCATAACCTCATGCCCAAAACAGTCATGGAAGAATTGGGACTGGAAGTAACAAAGGCCTATCATGATTTGTACTTATTTGATTCAAGGAGGGTGCAATGTCTTGGAGTCATCAAAGACCTGGCAGTGTCCCTATTTCAACTGCCCATGAAGAGTGTGGTCATGGACATTGTGGTAGTTCATTTTCCTCCCAAGTTTGGCATGCTATTGTCAAGATCTTGGATTAAAAAGCTTGGAGGAACATTACAGATGGACCTCACATTTGTCACCATCCCAGTATTTGGAGGGGATCATAGAAGATTGTACAGAGAATATTAGTTGGCCTATATTGTCAGTGATGAGGAAGATCCCACCAATCATCCCATCTTTTCCCTTGACATTGATTTGGGATCCATCTTGTTGCAGCTCACCAACACCCCTGAGCCTCCCCTTCAAATCAGAGAGCAACCAGTTTCTTTTCACGGAGCACGTCCCCCAACTACATCTTTATAGAAAATGTTCTTTGATGGAGCTTCTTTTAAACATGGAGCATGTGTTGGAATAATTCTAGTGTCCCCTTCTTAAGAAACTACATCTCTATCATACAAATTAGAGTTTGAAGCTACCAACAATGTGGCAGAGTATGAAGCTATTGTTTTCGGTTTGAGGGATGCAAAGGACCCGGGGATTAAATAAATATCAATGTTTGGTGATGCTAATTTAATCATCCAACAAGTCAGAAACATCTATCAGGCCAAACACCCTTAGCTCAGAAACTACAAGAATGAAGTATGGGACCTCATTGAAAGTTTTTTCCTAGATTTCAACATATCATTTATTCCAAGAGGAGAAAACATTGTGGCTGATTCTCTGGCTATTTCAACAAGCAATTTCAAAGTCCCTCTGCCTCCCAAGCTCAAGTATGATATAGAAGTAAAATACAGACCCTCTGTACCTGACAATGTTAAGCATTAGAATTTATTCGAGGATGATCTGGAAATCAGAAAATTCCTTGAGTCTATTGATGAGTTTTCTACATTGCACATTGATCAAGATCACGATACTGAAGATTATCCTCACCCTGAGGAATTTTTAAATAAGATTTTTGATCATCGTATTGTTCATCTACCTAGCAATCACATTCCAAAGGGATGGGTTCCTTTGGAGAAGTTTTTTTATAGAAATGATGTGGCAGTAAAGGGTAAAGTCTCAGATGATAATGTTGATGTAACGAAATGCAATATTGGCACGGAGGAGGATCCTAAGTTCGTCAAATTTTCAAGAATCCTATCAAAAAAATAGAGGGTCGAGTATACTGACTTATTAAGGGAATTTTTTGAGGTGTTTGCATGGACCTATGAAGACCTTGAGACATATGACACATCTATCATTGAGCACAAGATCCCACTGAAAGAGGAGGCCAAGCCATTCAGGCAGAAGCTAAGACAGATTAATCCTATGTTGTTGCATGTCATGGAGAGAGAGGTGAAGAAGTTGTTAGATTCCCAAATCATTGTCCCCTTAAGATACTCTGAATGGGTGGCCAATATGATCCCAGTAAGAAAGAAGAGTGGAGAAATTAAACTCTGTGTTGATTTCAGAAATCTGAACAGGAGATCAAAGAAGGACAATTACCCTCTACTAAAGATGGAACATATATTGCAAAGGGTAACAAGGGCCTCCAGGATTTCAATGATTTATGGATTTCCTGGCTACAATCAGATCTATGTTCTTCCCGAGGACAGGGGGAAAACAAACTTCACCACTCCTTGGGGTACATTCATGTATTCCAAAATGCCCTTCGGATTGATGAATTCAAGGGAAACGTTTCAGCGAGCCATGGACATAGCCTTCATTGGGGAGAAAGATCAGTTTGTGGTGATCTATCTGGATGACATCACAATCTTCTCCAAATATGATAAAGAGCATTGTTGTCATCTGAGGAAAGTTTTCTTGAAATGCAGAAAGTTTGGTCACTCCCTCAATCCCCAAAAGTCTCTATTTGCTATGAAGGAGGGAAAATTGCTAGGTCACATAGTATCAACTGAGGGAGTCAGGATTGATCCCAGCAGAGTTGAAGCAATCCAAACCTTGTCACTCCCGAGATCCAAAAAAGAGGTGCAGTATTTCCTGGGCAAAATTAATTTTCTGAGAAGGTTTGTTTCAAACTTTGCCGAATTAGTAAAGCATATCACAACCATGCTCAGAAAGGGAAATGAAGTAAAGTGGACTGCTGAACCCAGGGAAGCCTTCAACCAAATAAAAAAGGAACTGACTGAAGTACCTGTGCTTATCAGTCCTGATTATTCCAAGGATTTCCTGATATTTTCTTTTGTTTCTTTTGATACAGTGATTTTTGTCCTACTACATAAAAATTATGAAGGGTTGGAGCAACCTATTTCTTTTTTTAGCAAAGCACTGAGGGACGTAGAGGTCAAATATGGCATCATGGAGAAACAAGCCTATGCCCTAGTAAAAGCTCTCAAAGAATTCAGAATCTATGTTCCACACTCAAAGGTCATTGCATATGTTCCTTCCGCTTCTGTGAAGGACATTCTTATCCAGCTTGACATAGGCGAGAGGAGGAGCAAGTGGATTGCCAAAACCCTTGAGTTTGATCTTGAAATAAAACCCACCAAGGTCATTAAAGGACAAGGTTTAGCCAAGCTCTTGGCTGAATCCAAATGTAAGGCTTTGGGGGTAAATTTCATCCACACTTGTTCAGAAAATCAGTAGGTCGATTTGTCTGATACAAGCTCTTAGAAAAGACCCCTCTTGGCAGAGTGCACCTAGTATGGAAACATTATATATTTTCTGCAAGAGTTACGACCCCCTGATGGAATAGGAAAAATCAAGGCAAGAGATTTAAAGCTCAAAGCAATCAGATATTTCCTTATTGACCAGGTCTTATATTGGAAAGACCTTCTGGGAGTGCTTCTGAGATGTCTCAACCCACAGGAGACCCAAAGAGTCAAGTTTGATTTCCATAGTAGCCTATGTGGGGGACATCATTTCTGGAAGACCACGACCTACAAAATTCTCAGGGTTGGTTACTACTGGCCTACCTTATTCGCTGATGTATGCAGAGAATTCAAAGCATGCATCAAATATCAAAAATTCTAAGGGAAGCAACAACTCAAATCCTTGCCATTAAAGCCTATAGTATCTTCAAGACCCTTTCAACAATGGGGGTTGGACTTCATTGGAGAAATAAATCCTACCTCTAGTGGACAACACAGGTGGATCCTAACTACCACTAATTACTTCACCAAGTGGATAGAAGTTATCCCTACCAGGAATGTTTCTCATAAGGTAATCATTGGATTTCTCGAAGACATCATCACAAGGTTTGGTTGTCCCAGGATAATTGTCACTGATAACGTTGCATATTTCAAGTCTGAACCTCTGGTCAGGTTCTGTGAGCATTTTGGGATTTCACTAATTCACTCCACTCCCTATTTCCCTCAAGGAAATGGACTGGCAGAGTCTTCCAACAAAAGATTAATCAAGCTCATTAAATCATTGCTATAAGAAAATAAGAAAGCCTGGGATTCAAAGCTCAAATTTTATCTATGGGTTGATCAAGTGACAACCAAGAGGTCCTTGGGCACCTCCCCTTTTCAACTTGTTTATGCGATACAAGTTGTATTTCCCACCCAGTTGGCTCTGCCTATAGAAAAATTATTTCAAGAGTATGAAGGAGAGCCAGACAATATGGTCAGAAGAATTCATTAGTTGGTGGAAGTGCAACAAACAAGAGAGTAGTTAATGGACAAATTTCATGATCATCAATAGAAGATCAATAAGACCTTTGACAGAAAGGTCAGGAAAGAGAGATTCGAGCTGGGAGATCTGGTGCTTAAGTGGGATGCACCCAGGAAGGATAGAGGCAAACACAACAAGTTTGAATCCCTCTAGATTGGGCCCTTCAAAATCTCTGAAGTATTTTCAAACAACACCTACAGGTTGCAGGATTTGGAGGGTGAAGAAGTTTTTAATGGCCCAGTGAATGGGAATTTCCTGAAGAAATATTTTTTTGAGACATGAGTGGCTCTTCGATTTATTGTAAATATTGTTTTCCTGTTTGTTTTAGGCGTAGTAAATGACTCCATAGCCCAACAACAAGGCATTGAAGCTGCAGAAGAGTTCTTGGCATCTCACAGGGAGTAAGCCATCCCCCATGGAGCCTAATGTTATCACATAATCATGTATGAGGGGTGTTTTGCATTTGGAAAAGGCACCAGGGTGAAAAATTGACGAGAATGCGGGCCAAAACCCACTTTCCTAAGTCTGGAGGCCTAAGTGCATGATACTAAGGACAAGGAATATCTGGGTAGCCAAGACTTGCGTGCTCAGATCTGCAGTCGAGGATGAATTTTGGACCCCCTTCATCGTTCTACCTTTATCAAGGAGGGGGGCTCCAGAATGAGCAGTAAGGGGTGCCCAGATCTGGGCGGCTGAGATCTGTGTGCCCAGATCTACGGCACAGGTTCCATTCTGGACCCCACTTGCTTTTCTGCCTTTAATGAGGGGGATGTCCGGAATAAGGAAATTTTGAATGCGGGCCCCCTACTATCGTGGCGCCCTCTCGTGATGTCAAACCCCCTCTCACCTAAAGTCGTTTACCGCCTCCATTATCGCCTTCACCTCCCTCTTCCATCTATCCTCCACTCTGTCTATCACCGCTGCCCATCACATCCTCCCTGGCATATGGTCTCATCCCGTCCGTTGTTGCAGCCTTACATCTACCCCACATCATCGCCCCACGCCACTGCATACCTGTACCTCCCTATTCCACTCCACTCCCACTTGTGTCAATTCTCCCTCTCCCTCACCATTCGCATTTTGGTCGCCTCGTCACCTTCCTGTGACACATCACCTTGTCATCTGATGTCCTAGCCTCTGTGTTTCTGTCCACATGGCCTCCCCTCATCTCATTCCTGCACCATGCATGTTAAATTGTCATTTCATGTCCACCACCCATTCACCATCTTACGTCGTGTGCCCTGTTTTATCTCTGCCCCTGTCATAAGCTCATCCACGACCACAGACTAGGCCTCTTCGCAATAGTCCAGCGAAGAAGCAGCAACCAAGGAGAGGCCTTTGCATTGTTCAAGCATAGATTTGACCAAGAGCCTCTCAGATCCTGATGAATCAGTTAATGCGAATGTGTAAGGTGGGTGAGACATCATCTCCTTCCATAAACAGAATTCCAGAAAGGGAAAAATCATAGAGGTGATTGTCAGTCCTTTGACAGAGATCGCATCCAACAGAAGACTGCATGGGCAGTCTACCCAACGTCTACATGCACAGCCTGACAAGAGAATTTGAGCAACGTAAAGCCTTGAATGTATGACTTGATCATGTCTCAGACAGTCGAAGCCAGTCTGAGTATATGTAGGCATTTTTTCCATTTTTGTGGGTATCGTTGGTAGAGCCAAGCTCCCTATGGTAAAGATTTGATGAAGCATTGGCTTCCCTGGTTATGCATATGTATGTGAAACTTCATGTTTAATGACAGTCAACTTTCTTACTCCATCTTGTTTCCATCTAATACTGGAAGAGTTCATGATTGAATGATTCACATGAATCATTGTGACTATGTTATGATAAATTCTTTATGATAACGCTGTTATGATTTCTTTTAGTGTTCTTGTAATTTGAATACAATAAGTTCTTGTGTTTAAGTTCTTCCTCTTTGGACTGTTGGAAGCTGGATGCCTATAGCAGACCTTTACATTTTATCACTGAAGTCTTCCTCCTACTCACCCTTACTACAACTTACTGTCTGAAGTTAAATTAAGACTTCACCTGTCTATGCATAGCCCGGTCCAGTATTCTGAGTTAAAACAATATTGTGTTGAGTCTGTTCTCTTTCGATCACCCTTTATAAACAAATCCTGACATATAAACTGATGGGTATCAGGCTTACTCTTGTTGCAATCCAGGGGTGACTTCTGGTGCTAATAGACTTGATTATGTCAGGTGGGATGTAGACACCTCCTTGTTCCTCAAAAAAGTCGCCAGCCTTGAGACCTTAAATGGTCAAAAACGATTGGAACCTGGGCTTGAGCATTGCATATGTGTCCTGGAGGTACTAACCTTGAAGGATAGGATGGACGGGTTAGATGTTTATATCATTTATCTGAGTAAACATTTGTAAATTGCTTCAAGCTCCATGATGTGCTAATACGTTATTCCTTTTATGTTATTGTGTTTCGTGAAAATCTTTCATTGTGATATTGTCGAGTCGTGTCACTAAGAATTTAATGTTGATGTTATTGTCCTAATGAAAAAAAGAAAAAAAAAATTACCTATTGTACGTTGTCTGTGTCGTAATGCGGGGTCATTACATATGGTATCATATCTATTTCAACCATACAACTGTGGATGGCCACGCCTTCCACTGAATCATATACTTGAATTAATAACTTAGTGCTAATTAAAACTTTAACCTATCCATAAAAGAATCCAGTGTATTGTGACTAAGATTAATATAATTATCATTATATTATGGTAACAATCATTGAATGTGATTATCATTCAAGCATCATAGCAATAACGAGGAATGTGTATTAATTAGTTTCTAGTTACCACTTAATTGAATTAATGCGAGATCATAGTATTCTTTAGACTTCTTGTGCACTGATTTTAAACGAAAGTATGATGATTTAGCTCTTAGGAATACTTGCACAACAAATTATATTATAGTGTATGATGGTTAGATTTTAGACTACTTGCACAAATAAATTTTAAACGAATGTATGACGGTTCAACTTTTAGACTGCTTGCGCAACTAAATTTAAATGAATGTATGATGGTTAACTTTTTAGACTGCTTTCACAACTAAATTTTAAATCATTGTATGATGGTTTAGCTTTTAGACTGCTTGTGCATCTAAATTTCAAATGAATGTATGATGGTTTAGCTTTTATACTTCTTGTGCAACTGAATTTTAAATGAAGGTATGATGGTATAGCTTTTAGGCTTCTTGTGCAATGAATTCTAATGTATTTCATGTTGGTTTAGAGTTTGTTTATGTTTACGCCTTAGTTTACTATTGCGTTGTCACAATGTGGTGGTATGATTCATTATGATTGGATCATGACACACATCGATCGATAAGTCAATATTATAACCTGGTTGGGATCGTGTGATTACCTTGATAATGTTGTTGTTTATTAAGTTGATGATTGATTTAGTCACGCGCCATGGAATTTTGTGTTGCATGTATTGGTTTACTAGAATGCATGCACTTGGGTGATCCTTGATGATGTTTTTTTAGCTTAGTCAGCTTGGACTTTGTTATCACATAATCATGTATGAGGGCTGTTTTGCATTTGGAAAAGGCACCAGGGAAAAAAATTGGTGAGAACGCGGATCAAAAACCACTTTCCTAAGTCTGGAGGCTCGAGCGCATGATACTAAGGAGAAGGTAGATATGGGCGGCCAAGACTTGCACACTCAGATTTACGGTTGAGGATCAATTCCGTACCCCCTTCGCCATTCTACATTTATCAGGGGGGGGTCCAGAATGAGCAGTAACGGGTGCCCAGATCTGGGCAGCTTAGATCTGTGTGCCCAGATCTATGGTGCAGGTTCCATTCTGGACCCCCCTTGATTTTCTGCCTTTAATGAGGGGGGGGGTCCGAAATGAAGCAGTTTTGAATGCGGCCCCCCTGCTATCATGGTGCCCTCTCATGATGTCATACCCCCTCTCGCCTAAATCCTCTTACCGCATCCGTTACTTCCTTCACCTCCCTCTGCCATCTGTCCTCCACTTTGTCTCTCACCTACGCCCATCGCATCCTCCATGGTAGATGGTCTCATCCTGTCCGTTGTCGCAGCCTTACATTTGCCCCCACATCATCACCCCATGCCACTGCACACCTGTATCTCCATCTTCCACGCCACTCCCACTTGTTTCTAGTCCCCCGTTCCCTCACCAGTCGCATTCCAACCACCTCGTCACCTTCCCGTGACACATCACCTTGTCATCCGATGTCCTAGCCTCTACGTTTCCATCCACATGGCCTCTCGTCATCTCATTCCCACACCATGCATGTTAAATCATCGTTTCATGTCCACCGCCCATTCACCATCTTATGTCATGTGCCCTCTGTTATCTTCACCCCCGTCAGATCCTCATCCACAACCGCAGACTGGGCCTCCTCGCAGCATTCCAACTAAGAAGCAACAACCAAGGAGAAGTTTTCACGTCGTTCAGGCACAGAGTTGACCAGGAACCTCTCGGATCCTGATGAATTAGTTAATGAAAATGTGGAATGTGGGTGAGACATCGTCTCCTTCCATAAATAGAAGTCCAAAAAGGGATAAAGCGCAGAGGTGACTATCAATCCTTTCTGACAGAGATCACCTCCGAAAGAAGACTGCACGGGCAGCCTGCCCAACGTCTGCATGCACAACCTGACACGAGAAGATGAGAAACGTAAAGCCTTGAATGTATGGCTTGATCGCATCTCAGACAGTCGGATCCAGTCTGAGTATATGTAGGCATTTTTTCCATTTTTGTGGGTATCTTTGGTAGAGCTAAGCTCCCTAGGTAAAGTTTTGATGACACACTGGCTTCCCTGGTTATGCATATGTATGTGAACCTTTTTGTTTAATGATAGTTAGCTTTCTTACTCCATCTTGTTTCCATCTAATACTGGAAGAGTTCATGATTTAATGATTCACATGAATCATTGTGACTGTGTTATGATAAATGATTTATAATAACATTGTTATGATTTCTTTTAGTGTTCTTGTAATCTGAATACAAGAAGTTCTTGTGTTTAAGTTCTTCCTCTTTGTACTATTGGAAGCTGGATTCCTATAGAAGACCTTTACATTTTCTCACCGAAGTCTTCCTCCTACTCACCCTTACTACAACTTACTGTCTGAATTTAAATTAAGACTTCACTTGTCTACGCATAGCCTGGTCCAGGATTCTGAGTTAAAACGATATTGTGTTGAGTTTGTTCTCTTTCGATCAAACTTTATAAAAAAATCGTGACATATAAACTAATGGGTATCAAGCTTACTCCTGCTGCAATCCAGGGGTAACTTCTGGTGCTAACATTTCTAGTGCCATTTCCGGGGACGAAGTTGAATATTTTCCCTGGGATTGAATGACATTGAGCCTCTGATTCTAAGGGTGCATCAGGCATCAGAGCCCTACAAGATTGCTACTATGCACCTAGCAAATCCATTGTGACGATTGCACTGTGCCGAGCCTGTTGTTTCAGTTGTGGCTTCGAGAGGCAGACACACGCGGTCTCATCCTTAGCTACCTCTAGTTACACCTGAAGAAGATCCAGAGAAAATTATCATAAAGGGAAAGGCCCTTGAAGAAGGATCTTCAGCTGTTGAACCAAGTATTTTTGATAGTTCTCATGACCCTCTTTTAGAAACTCCAGTAGTTGCTTCTCAGTTTCCTATCAGACCTCTTGTTGGAGTTTCTCATTTTCTGAATTTTGGGAGTGTTCCTGTTGAGTTTTCTCCTTCTGATCTTGGATTAGAAGAATAGATCTTTATCACTCCTATTTCTCCCGACGTTGCATCCTGGTCTAGACCCAGGAATATGGAAGACTTTCCTACCCTAGGTTTTGCAATCCCTCCTCCTATTATTGTTCCTACTGTTGTACCCACACCAACCTATGCTCCTTTGATCCCTACAACTTTTTCTCTAAATCCTCCATTGTTTCCCTTTCCACCTAGAAGCTCAGTTCCAGTCTCCCTTGATTGAACTCCTTCCCCTCCTAGTTCTCCTCCACCAAACATTACTATGGCAGGAGAAACCCCCCCCCCCCATGACCAGGATGGAGACCATAATAGCTGCTAGATATGCTCCCCTTGTGTTGCCCCAGCCTCTCAATGCCCTTCCCGTAGATAGGTACCTCAAGCAGTTGCCCAAGTTTACAGGCGAGGGAGACATAACTGTAGAAGAACACCTTGAAGCCTTTTACAGTTTTACAGATCATTATGTCATCATGCATGCAGACGTATGGATGAGGATTTGTGTGCATAGCCTTGAAGGTGATGCTAGGAAGTGGTTTAGGGCCCTACCTCCTAGATCTATCGATGGGATAGAGTCTTTGGATAATGCCTTCTTGAGACAATGGGGAGATAAGAAATACTTCATGTATTACATGACCGAGTTTGGGTCTTTGAAGAGAAGGGAAGGAGAGTCTATCTCCAATTTCTCCAAGAGGTTCAATAAGATGTACCATAAGATCCCTGCTGAGATAAATCCCTCAGAATCTTTAGCTAAAATCACTTATGCCAGTGCTTTTGACCCTGATTTATGCCTCTTGTTGAGGGAAATATGAGCCACTTCCATGGCTCACATGCAGGATACAACTGTAGAAGTTGAGTCGAATATATTGGTTTTTGATCGACTCAGAAATAAAGTTGATAAAGACATACCAATAAGGAGAGTTAAAGCCTCCACATCCAGTTCCTTTTCCCTTCCCCCTCAGATGGATGAAGTGACTAAGGTATTAAAATCGCTTTCGGCTAGGATGGAAAGGTTGGAGTTAGAAGGGAAGCCCATGTACAAAAATCCCCAAAATACTGATAAAAGAGGATTTAGGAGGCCCAACAACAATGCTCCCCAAATTATGCCAAGGGAACAAAGAAGCAGAGATAGGGATGATCAAAGAATTCAAGCCCCTCTCCAAAATAACTTGGTTGATGATGAGGAAGGGGAAGAAGAAGAACTAGACTCTGAAATTCAATGTATTGAAGGCAACTCCCCTTTCCCCCATTTTACTCAATCTGCATATGAAGAATCCCTTATGAAAAGTCAAATCAATGAACTGAGTAAGGGGAAGAAAGCCAAAGACAGTAGTCCTAACAAATACAATCTCAGGTCAAAGAAGAAAGAAGGAAAGTCTGATATCCCTGGTCTACCTCTCTTAGCAGAAAGGCCTGCTAAGCCTGCAGCAATCACTACCCAGGAAAAGAAAACTCAGAATATTTCGCCAACAACCAAAGACCTTGTCCCCGAAGTAAAGGAAATTCCTAAGCCTCCTTCCTCCTTTAGTTTGGAGCATGAAATTCGGAAAATCAAAATTCCTATTCCCCTTGAAGAGCTAGTCAAACATGAAGGTTTCAAAAGGTCCCTCTCCAAACTACTGTTGTCCGGGCCACCTCAAATTTCCACAGACTCAGTAAATCTCCAATATGAAAAGTCGACAGTCATCATAGGCCCCATGGTAGAATACAAAGATGATTCATCACCTCCCTTATACACATCCCTGAACATACATGATAAGCTATTGCATAACTGCCTAATGGATTCAGGGGCTTCCCATAACGTCATGCCCAAAACAGTCATGGAAGAATTGGGACTGGAAGTAACAAAGGCCTATCATGATTTGTACTTATTTGATTCAAGGAGGGTGCAATGTCTTGGAGTCATCACAGACCTGGTGGTGTCCCTATTTCAACTTCCCATGAAGAGTGTGGTCATGGACATTGTGGTAGTTCATTTTCCTCCCAAGTTTGGCATGTTATTGTCAAGATCTTGGATTAAAAAGCTTGGAGGAACATTACATATGGACCTCACATTTGTCACCATCCCAGTCTTTGGAGGGGATCATAGAATATTGTACAGAGAATATTAGTTGGCCTATATTGTCAGTGATGAGGAAGATCCCACCAATCATCCCATCTTTTCCCTTGACATTGATTTGGGATCCATCTTGTTGCAGCTCACCAACACCCCTGAGCCTCCCCTTCAAATCAGAGAGAAACCGGTTTATTTTCACTGAGCACGTCCCCCAACTACATATTTGTATAAAATGTTCTTTGATGGAGCTTCTTCTAAACATGGAGCAGGTGTTGGAATAATTCTGGTGTCCCCTACTTAAGAAACTACATCTCTATCATACAAATTAGAGTTTGAAGCTACCAACAATGTGGCAGAGTATGAAGCTATTGTTTTGGGTTTGAGGGATGCAAAGGACCTGGGGATTAAATAAATATCAGTGTTTGGTGATGCTAATTTAATCATCCAACAAGTTAGAAACATCTATGGGACCTCATTGACAGTTTTTTCCTAGATTTCAACATATCATTTATTCCAAGAGGAGAAAACACAGTGGCTGATTCTCTGGCTATTTCAGCAAGCAATTTCAAAGTCCCTCTGCCTCCCAAGCTCAGATATGATATAGAAGTAAAATACAGACCCTCTGTACCTGACAATGTTAAGCATTATAATTTATTCGAGGATGATCTGGAAATCAGAAAATTCCTTGAGTCTATTGATGAGTTTTCTACATTGCACATTGATCAAGATCATGATCCTGAAGATGATCCTCACCCTGAGGAATTTTTAAATAAGATTGTTGATCATCGTATTGTTCATCTACCTAGAAATCACATTCCAAAGGGACTGGTTCCTTTGGAGAGGTTTTTTGATAGAAATGATGTGGAAGTAAAGGGTAAAGTCTCAGATGATAATGTTGATGTAACGAAATGCAATATTGGCATGGAGGAGGATCCTAAGTTCGTCAAATTGTCAAGAATCCTATCAAAAAAATAGAGGGTCAAGTATACTGACTTATTAAGGGAATTTGTTGAGGTGTTTGCATGGACCTATGAAGACCTCGAGACATATGACACATCTGTCATTGAGCAGAAGATCCCACTGAAAGAGGAGGCCAAGCCATTCAGGTAGAAGCTAAGACAGATTAATCCTATGTTGTTGCATGTCATGGAGAGAGAGGTGAAGAAGTTGTTAGATTCCCAAATCATTGTTCCCTTAAGATACTCTGAATGGGTGGTCAATCTGATCCCAGTAAGGAAGAAGAGTGGAGAAATTAGACTCTGTGTTGATTTCAGAAATCTGAACAGGAGCTCAAAGAAGGACAATTACCCTCTACTAAAGATGGAACATATATTGCAAAGGGTAACAAGGGCCTCCAGGAATTAAATGATTGATGGATTTCCTGGCTACAATCAGATCTATGTTCTACCTGAGGACAGGGAGAAAACAAACTTCACCACTCCTTGGGGTACATTCATGTATTCCAAAATGCCCTTCGGATTGATGAATTCAAGGGAAATGTTTCAGTGAGCCATGGACATAGCCTTCATTGGGGAGAAAGATCAGTTTGTGGTGATCTATCCGGATGACATCATAGTCTTCTCCAAATATGATAAAGAGCATTGTTGTCATCTGAGGAAAGTTTTCTTGAAATGCAGAAAGTTTGGTCTCTCCCTCAATCCCCAGAAGTCTCTATTTGCTATGAAGGAGGGAAAATTGCTAGGTCACATAGTATCAACTGAGTGAGTCAGAATTGATCCCAGCAGAGTTGAAGCAATCCAAACCTTGTCACTCCTGATATCCAAAAAAGAGGTCCAATATTTCCTGGGCCAAATTAATTTTCTGAGAAGGTTTGTTTCAAACTTTGCCGAATTAGTAAAGCATATCACAACCATGCTCAGAAAGGGAAATGAAGTAAAGTGGACTATTGAACCCAGAGAAGCCTTCAACCAAATAAAAAAGGCACTAACTGAAGCACCTGTGCTTATCAGTCCTGATTATTCCAAGGATTTCCTGATATTTTCTTTTGCTTCTTTTGATACAGTGATTGTTGTCCTACTACAAAAAAATGATGAAGGGTTGGAGCAGCCTATTTCCTTTTTTAGCAGAGCACTGAGGCACGTAGAGGTCAAATATGGCATCATGGAGAAACAAGCCTATGCCCTAGTAAAAGCTCTCAAAGAATTCAGAGTATATGTTCTATACTCAAAGGTCATTGCATATGTTCCTTCAGCTTCTGTGAAGGACATTCTTATCCAGCTTGACATAGGCGAGAGGAGGAGCAAGTGGATTGCCAAAACCCTTGAGTTTGATCTTGAAATAAAACTCACCAAGGTCATTAAAGGACAAGGTTTAGCCAAGATCTTGGCTGAATCCAACTGTAAGGCTTTGGGGGTAAATTTCATCCACACTTGTTCAGAAAATCTGTAGGTCGATTTGTCCAATACAAGCTCTCAGAAAAGACCCCTCTTGGCAGAATGCACCTGGTATGGAAACATTATATATTTTCTGCAAGAGTTACGACCCCCTGATGGAATAGGAAAAATTAAGGCAAGAGATTTAAATCTCAAAGCAATCAGATATTTCCTTATTGACCAGGTCTTATATTGGAAAGACCCTCTGGGAGTGCTTCTGAGATGTCTAAACCCACAGGAGACCCAAAGAGTCATGTTTGATTTCCATAGTAGCCTATGTGGGGGACATCATTTCTGGAAGACCACGGCCTACAAAATTCTCAGGGTTGGTTACTACTGGCCTACCTTATTCGCTGATGTATGCAGAGAAGTCAGAGCATGCATCAAATGTCAAAAATTATAAGCGAAGCAACAACTCAAATCCTTCCCATTAAAGCCTGTAGTAGCTTCAAGACCCTTTCAACAATGGGGGTTGGACATCATTGGAGAAATAAATCCTACCTCCGGTGGACAACACAGGTGGATCCTGACTACCACTAATTACTTCACCAAGTGGATAGAAGTTATCCCTACCAGGAATGCTTCTCATAAGGTAATCATTTGATTTCTCGAAGACATCATCACAAGGTTTGGTTGTCCTAGGATAATTGTCACTGATAACGTTGCATATTTCAAGTCTGAACCTCTGGTCAAGTTCTGTGAGCAGTTTGGGATTTCACTAATTCACTCCACTCCCTATTTCCCTCAAGGCAATGGACTAGCAGAGTCTTCCAACAAAATCTTAATCAAGCTCATTAAATCATTGCTATAAGAAAATAAGAAAGCCTGGGATTCAAAGCTCAAATTTTCTCTATGGGTTGATTGAGTGACAACCAAGAGGTCCTTGGGCACCTCCCCTTTTCAACTTGTTTATGGGATAGAAGTTGTATTTCCCACCCAGTTGGCTCTGCCTATAGAAAAATTCTTTCAAGAGTATGAAGGAGAGCCAGACAATATGGTTAGAAGAATTCATCAGCTGGTGGAAGTGAAAAAAACAAGAGAGTAGTTAATGGACAAATTTCACGATCATCAATAGAAGATCAAGCAGACCTTTGACAGAAAGGTCAGGAAAGAGAGATTCGAGCTAGGAGATCTGGTGCTTAAGTGGGATGCACCCAGGAAGGATAGAGGCAAACACAACAAGTTTGAATCCCTCTAGATTGGGCCCTTCAAAATCTCTGAAGTATTTTAAAACAACACCTACAGGTTGCAGGATTTGGAGGGCAAAGATGTTTTTAATGGCCCAGTGAATGGGCATTTCCTGAAGAAATATTTTGTTTGAGCCATGAGTGGCTCTTTGATTTATTGTAAATATTGTTTTCCTGTTTATTTCCAGCTTAATAAATGACTCCATAGCCCAACAACAAGGCATTGAAGCTGCAAAAGAGTTCTTGGCATCTCACAGGGAGTAAGCCATCCCCCATGGAGCCTAATGTTATCACATAATCATGTATGAGGGGTGTTTTGCATTTGGAAAAGGCACCAGGGTGAAAAATTGACGCGAATGCGGGCCAAAAACCACTTTCCTAAGTCTGGAGGCCTAAGTGCATGATACTAAGGAGAAGGAATATCTGGGCAGCCAAGACTTGCACGCTCAGATCTGCGGCCGAGGATCAATTCCGGACCTCCTTCATCGTTCTACCTTTATCAAGAAGGGGGGCTCCATAATGAGCAGTAAGGGGTGCCCAGATCTGGGCAGCTGAGATCTGCGTGCCCAGATCTATGGCACAGGTTCCATTCTGGACCCCGCTTGCTTTTCTGCCTTTAATGAGGGGGGTGTCCAGAATGAGGCAATTTTGAATGCGGACCCCCTACTATCGTGGCGCCCTCTCGTGATGTCAGACCCCCTCTCACCTAAAGCTGCTTAGCACCTTCACCTCCCTCTGCCATCTATCCTCCACTCTGTCTCTCACCGCCACCCATCACATCCTCCCTGGCAGATGGTCTCATCCCATCCGTTGTCGCAGCCTTACATCTACCCCACATCATCGCCCCATGCCACTGCATACCTGTACCTCCCTATTCCACTCCACTCCCACTTGTGTCAATTCCCCCTCTCCCTCACCATTCACATTTTGGTCGCCTCTTCACCTTCCTGTGACACATCACCTTGTCATCTGATGTCCTAGCCTTTGTGTTTCCATCCACATGGACTCCCCTCATCTCATTCCTGCACCATGCATGTTAAATTGTCGTTTCATGTCCACCGCCCCTTCACCATCTTACGTCATGTGCCCTATTTTATCTCTGACCCTGTCAGAACCTCATCCACGACCACATACTGGGCCTCTTTGCAGTATTCCAGTGAAGAAGCAGCAACCAAAGAGAGGCCTTTTCATTGTTCAAGCACATATTTGACCAAGAGCCTCTCAGATCCTGATGAATCAGTTAATGCAAATGTGTAAGGTGGGTGAGACATCGTCTCCTTCCATAAACAGAATTCCAGAAAGGGAAAAAGCATAGAGGTGATTGTCATTCCTTTGACAGAGATCGCATCCAACAGAAGACTGCATGGGCAGTCTGCCCAATGTCTACATGCACAGCCTGACAAGAGAAGTTGAGCAATGTAAAGCCTTGAATGTATGACTTGATCATGTCTCAGACAATCGGAGCCAGTCTGAGTATATGTAGGCATTTTTTCCATTTTTGTGGGTATCGTTGGTAGAGCCAAGCTTCCTATGGTAAAGTTTTGATGAAGCACTGGCTTCCCTGGTTATGCATATGTATGTGAAACTTCATGTTTAATGATAGTCAACTTTCTTACTCCATCTTGTTTCCATCTAATACTGGAAGAGTTCATGATTGAATGATTCACATGAATCATTGTGACTATGTTATGATAAATTCTTTATGATAACGCTGTTATGATTTCTTTTAGTGTTCTTGTAATTTGAATACAATAAGTTCTTGTGTTTAAGTTCTTCCTCTTTGGACTGTTGGAAGCTGGATGCCTATAGCAGACCTTTACATTTTATCACTGAAGTCTTCCTCCTACTCACCCTTACTACAACTTACTGTCTGAAGTTAAATTAAGACTTCACCTGTCTATGCATAGCCCGGTCCAGTATTCTGAGTTAAAACAATATTGTACTGAGTCTGTTCTCTTTCGATCACCCTTTATAAACAAATCTTGACATATAAACTGATGGGTATCAGGCTTACTCTTGTTGCAATCCAGGGGTGACTTCTGGTGCTAATAGAATTGATTATGTCAGGTGGGATGTAGACACCTCCTTGTTCCTCAAAAAAGTCGCCAACCTTGAGACCTTAAATGGTCAAAATCGATTGGAACCTGGGCTTGAGCATTGCATATGTCTCCTGGAGGTCCTAACCTTGAAGGATAGGATGGACGGGTTAGATGTTTATATCATTTATCTGAGTAAACATTTGTAAATTGCTTCAAGCTCCATGATGTGCTAATATGTTATGCATTTTATGTTATTGTGTTTCGTGAAAATATTTCATTGTGATATTGTCGAGTCGTGTCACTAAGAATTTAATGTTGATGTTATTGTCCTAATGAAAAAAGAAAAAAAAAATTACCTAGTGTACGTTGTCTGTGTCGTAATGCAGGGTCATTACATATGGTATCATATCTATTTCAACCCTACAACTGTGGATGGCCATGCCTTCCACTGAATCATACACTTGAATTAATAACTTAGTGCTAATTTAAACTTTAACCTATCCATGATTTACTCATGGTTAGAGGACGTCGCAAAGGTTCACGACATGATGCCAGGGGAGGAGACGCGGTGCTTCCAGTAGCACCTGCGCCAGAGGGGTCCAACCCCAAGGAGAATAACAAGTCTTGATAATGAGTGGATTGTCGCACATGATGAGTTGGGTCTGACAACATCCTTCCAGGAAAATTTCAGAGGCCTTGACTAACCATCTATATTGAGTTAAGGCCAGGTTTCCTGTACCCCTGAGGGTCCACAACGTGCCCCATCCAGTACTGGTAGCATCCGCAGGGAACTCTAGAATATTAAGTTCCTGCATTCACAAGTGCCACGGGTGGTTCAATCATCGAGGCATGGCTGGAGAACAAGGCGATGTGCTTTTCACTTCGTAGTTATGACATCCAGCACGAAAGTCCATATGACAGTCTTCAACTAAAGGGGAGCGGTCTTATATGGTGGAAGACACTCCTACCTCAGCTAAACATGGTCGTCTAAGTCATGTTATGGGAGTGGTTCGATGAACGGTTCCAGTAGAAGTAATTGTCAGAGGAATTCATTGAGCGTCAACTCGATGAGTTTCGTGCCTTACGACAAGGTGTTCGTATGGTGCCAGATTTGAGATCAGATTTACGAAGATACTTCGGTATGCCCCACATATGAACACAGAGAAGCTAGAGGTCAGGAATTTCGTGTGTGGACTTAACTCCAACTTCATGCGAAGGCGAGGGTCTAAAGGCATCAGACGTTGCACGATGCAGTCCAATGGGCCTCTTAGCTGAAGAAGATTTTACCATGGGAGTCAGGACAGGACTCTTGCATGACCATCAAGACTGACGTCATCTAGTGCACAACAACATCATACGCCAAACAGAAAAGATGTCTTGGTGTAAAGATACGTCTCTATAACCCTTGTTCACGAAACCACGACGATGGGTTCTTCAACAGAGAAATCCCTACAGGGGACCCCCGCTTTACTAAAAGCATCGGTTGGGCCTATTCAGCAGAACAAACCTGGGGTTTCAGGATGGTGGGAAAGTAGCTACTACTTCGAGGACCCAGAGTACTAGACCGAAGACCGAATGTTGTACATGTGGAGATCCACATTACCAGCGTGGTTGTCTATTTGAGAGGGCCAGAGCGGCTGAGTCAACATGAAACACTACCATTTGAAGATGGGCAAGGCCCATAATATTCATGATTGTGGTGAATACACTAGTCCATTGTGCTTGAGGCATCAAGTACCATCACCAACCAAACTTTTAGTATTTGTTAGATCCCGGAGATATAAAGATCTCTATTCTAGTATCATGTTGATGGGATTAGGTAAGGGCATTGGACCATATGAGGTTAGTTTCGTCGAAGTGGCGTCGGGTGCCAACTGGATGGTTGGAGGAAGGGGTATGAACTGTCGATTCGACCTAGGGGATAGTGTAACGAAGTTCAACCTACATCACAATATTAAGATCTTGTGACAACATGATCAGTATGGACTGGTTGGAATCTCATGATGTGATACTCAAYGGTAAKATGAGGCGGTTGAGTTGGATTGACGATGAAGGATAGAGAAGTTTGACTGTAGGAAGAAAACGRGGAGTATCCCCGAGGTTCATTTMTTCTCTACAACTACAAAAGAGCACGTGCAAGGATGCAATTTATGACGCTGAATGACAAGGGAGTGATGAAATAATTTGAAGGACCGTCCCGTGGCACRAGTACTATTGACGTGTTTCAATAAAATTACCCAAATTGTCGCCCACAAAGGAGTTGGAGTTTAAATTTGGCTCGAAACTTGGAACATAATTGATCAYGAGAATGCCTTATYCRATGTCGACCCCTGAGTTACAAGAGTTGAAAATGCAATTGAGGGAGTTGTTGGACCTAGGGCTTATACGTCCAAGGGTGTCACCTCTGGGTGCGCCTKTTATTCACATASAGAAGAAAGTTGGGTCGTGGAAGACTATGTTGGGACTATTGTCTTGAACGAGGCAACGAACAAGAACCCGTATCCTTTTACAAGTATAGACATTTTCTTGATCAAATGAAGGGCGCGACGGTGTATTCAAGAATGATTGGAGATTGGGTTATCACCAATTACGAATTAAAGAGGAATGTATTCCTAAGACCACCTTCAAAAAGTGGTTCGGACAATACGAGCTTACCATTTGGCCGTGGGGATGGAAAAACACCCTAGGGTATTCATGAGCTTGATGAAAGGGAGTGTTTCACAAATACTTGGACAAGTTTATTAAAGTATTCATTGATGACATTTGATATGTTCTTGGACGATGATAGAACTTGACGAACGTTTGCGCCTAGCATTACAGGGTTTACAAGAATGCATTTACATGAAACTATCGCAATGCTCTCAATGATTCATTATTTAGGGAATTTCATCTCCAACGAAGGTACCGTTGTGGATCCAGCCAGAAGATACGTAGCTTCATGCCAGAAGTACGTAGCTTCATGGGTTTAGTGGGATATTATCGACGGTTCGTCGAGGGTTTTTCGAATATAGCAAATACGATTACGGAGTTGTAGAAGAAGAATAAGAAGTTTTTATGGACCAAGAAATGCGCGGAATCGTTTCGAAGGATCAAGGAGCTGTTGACGACAACACCAATACTAAAGGTCCATGACATGGACAAGAACTTCTTGGTATGCACCGACGCATCCTAGGAAGGCTTAGGCGGAGTCTTGATGCAAAACGGTTGAGTGATCGCTTACATCTTGAGAAAGTTAAGAAAGCATGAGGAGAATTATGTGGCGCAAGACTTGGAGGTATAAGCCACTCTGTAGGCCCTGAAAGTGTGGGGACACTACCTGATTGGATGGAATTCGAACAAAAAAAATATGAACCACGGGGTTCACAACACCTTATTATGCCAAGTGATTTGAACTTGCAGCAAGGGCGTTGATCAAAACTTCTTAGCGAGGATGATTTTTGAGATTACCTACATAAAAGGAACAGTGAATAGAGACAGATGTGTTGAGTCGGAGACCACGCTTATTTTCGGTGGTGCCTCTTCGGACAAATATTCGTTAAATGATTCTAACTACAACATGATGATGAATGGTATAAAAAGGTTAAGGAAATATATTGGATGAGACACCATGTTGGTACCAAAATTGAGGGGTATATTGTGGACAATGACAGATCATTGAGATATAAGAATTGAATTTACTTACCGCCCAATGACGAATTGAGAATTTGTGATCATATGTGAAGCTCATAGAGCAGTGTACATGGCTCATCCAGGAGTCATGAAGATGAGGAACGACCTTAAGCCCTTATTCATTTGGAATGGATAAAGGCAGACATTGTCAACTGCGTGGAAAGATGTCTAGAAGGTCGGCAGGTGAAGGGTGAACATAAACATCTAGCAAAATTGCTACGACCACACGCCATTCCGGAATTGACATGGGAGGTCATTTCGATGGACTTCACTGTTGAATTTTCGTTGACGGCAAGGAGTCACGACCCAATTGTCGTGACAATTGACACTCTGAAGAAGAGTTCACATTTTGTCCCTGTGCGTACGACGCATCAGGCGCCAAGTATATCTAGAGTTTATATCATCAAGATGTTGAGACTGCTAGACATACCAAGGGAATCATATCCGATAATGGATTCAGTGTTTGCAAGATGATTTTGGATGCGTTTCCCAAGAGGCCTTGGGAACACCACTAAACTTTAGTACAACATTTCCTTGAGATAGACAGGCTGACCGAAGGAATGAACCAATTTGGGAAGGTTGTGTTGCATATGTGTGTGTTGGACCAACATAAATGTTGGGAATAGTTCTGGTCATTGGCCGATTTTGTGTGCAACAACAGCCATCAAAGCACCATTAAGATGGCACCATTTGAGTTTCTTTATGGGAGACTGTGTTGGACACCTTTGAGTTGGGATCGACTCGAGGATGGGGTCTTGGTAGGGCCAGAAGTGATCCAAGAATTGAAAGAACAATTACAAATGATACAAAAGGGGATGGAAGAAGCGTGGGATCGTCATAAGGGTTTTCTGATGTGCATCGCATCAACCATAATTATGAAGGACCTAACGGCTAGTCTCTCCTCATCCTTGAGGCATTGCACAATGTTATCTTGTGTCCATGTGTGAATTTAGGTTGGTGATCCTACGCATGAGATTGATTGATTTCTTGACGGATGTTGGGCAAGGTGTGCTCACGATTGAACCAAAATATTTTCTGGACCATCGCATTTGAAAACTACGATGTCGAACTGTCAATCAGGTCAAGGTCCAGTATGACAACTATAGTCCACACTCGATGACCTGGGAGGACGCATATGATATGCATCAGTAGTTTCCATTTTTGTTAGATAGCTAGACATATGATACTGTGATACACTTTATTTCGACACTTACATATTGTGAAACTTCGGGACGAAGTTTAAAACAAGAGGGGCTGTATGTAACATCCCGCTCTTGCGCGCACTGAACGAACTAATCCTTTGAGGACACTTGCGTGCAAGTGATCCGGTTCATTATACGATTGGTCTTTTTTATTAGGATTATGAGATGTTGAGGATTTGGTGATATGTTGGTTTTGTTGTATTTACATCGACATGTGCTATTGACTGGGTTCTCCTGAGTGTGCAGGACTCTGGACGTTAGAGGATGTCGATGGAATCAATGGATATCCTTGGACTCCGGATCAAGTCAGGGAGTGGATTGTTATGGTTTGAATATTTTTGATATTACAGATGTGACGTATGACTAGATATTATGATGTTGATTGTTATAGCTGACATGTTTTGTTGATGATGTATTCTGACGATAGCTTGCTAACCAGACTCACATTTGGAGTAAAGGGATCACACACGACAACCAAAGACATTAAGGGAGAGGTGTGGTGGCATCCCTGCCACAACCTACTAGCACTCCCATCATGGCTCGAACTGTGGGTTAATGATTACCTAGTTCGAGAAGACCCACGATGTTGTGAGGGAAGATTGTGACAGTCGCTCATGATGATTCTAAGGGGTGTGAAATAAGGCAGGGTCCTTATTCCTTAGAGGCCCTTAGTCTCCCACAAGGTCACCTGACGGAGTATTGACTCCAGGGGTTTGACATCTACCAAATTCAGTCAAGAGGCGAGTGGCACCCTTGGTGCATGTAGTGCATCTTGAAGGGCACGTTGCGCAAATAAAATAGAAAGAGGTGAGTGGAACCCTTGGATTATGTAGTGCATCCTGAAGGGCACATCGCGATTTTAACCATGGTAATTTAATAAACCTAGTGCGTAGAAAACTATGCCTCCTTAGGACCTAGTCAGCCTTAAAATGAATGATGTGATGAGTAAATTTTAATAACAAATTTTCCCTTAAGAACTGTTGCCAAGCCTAGTGAATTTAAAACCTAGGTCTAAATAGAACCTTTGAACAAACAAAAAACTAATTAGACATGTAAGAAGAAGGGGGCAAAGAAAATTCAAGAATTAATAATTAAAGTAGAAATTTTAATAAAGGTTTAATTATTAAAAGGGGTAAATGGTGGTTTTTGTCTAAACATGCTAATTCTGAACTTAGTTATAAAAAGGGGAAACTTGAAGAAAAAGAGAAACTTAAAGAAAAAGAGGAATGTCTAACTTAGTAGGGAATCTAGCCTTTGGAACTTTCTATTTATGAACTCAACTAGGCTTTAAGTAAGGTGTAAGTCATTTAAGAATTTGTAAGGGAATAAAGGGACACCGAGGAGCGTTTTTAGGAACGCTTTTAGGTTGGTGAGGGAAATAGGCAAATTTAATTAATTAATAAATTGATTTTCTGGTGCAACTACGAGATTTGGTGACATGTATACGAGAGATGTTTATCCTAATTAAATTTAATAAAAAAGAAATCTAATGAGGGTTTGTGAAAGTAATCACTAAGAAAACTCTATAAAAAGGATGGCAGAGGAGGAGTATGGATCACGTCGGGTATGCGTAAGGTTACGTTGTCGGAATTTATCTTGACTGAACTTTTCCCGTGGGAGTTGGGATACCCAGCTCAGACTTCAACTTCAAGTGATAGCTTGACCTTGCGAGGCGAGTTGGGAAGCTATCATTCTATGGTATTGTGTGTGTGGCCCCTTTGCAGCTCAGGGGGCTTAGGGGGAAGAAGATTACCCCTAGCGTTGGCTGGGAGGTACCGGTGAGGTCTCATCAGTTGGCAAGTAGGAGCTAGACAAAGCACGCGCGAGACAACGATTACGAAGCATTCGCATTGGTTAAAGTACGCCCGTGTAAATTTTATGTTGGAAAAGTAGTTAAGTTTTCTACATATGAAATTCTATAATGACGAATGTACGCATGAGTAACATTTGCAATTGTAATTAGTTAGAATTTTGTTTATGGGTTTAGATGTTAATGGAAATGGTAATGAATTTCTGGAACTATAGTGGGTGAATTTACTTGGATTGTTGCCTTTAATTGAAACCGAGTTAATTGTGTGATCCCTGCCATTTTGTTTTTTGTTTTTTCTGCCCATTGGAAATTGTAATGGAGCTTGGATCGCTATAAGTTTTATGGCACTAGGTAAAGTTGGGTAACCCAAATATCCTCCCATGCTAATGTTGTTTTTAATATTAAAGTAATCTCGATCTCACTTGTACAACACTTCCATATTGTCCCTTAATTTAAGCCTCAATTTCTTTTCCAAGAATCGCTGCATAACCCTTAATTTGAAGACATCTGAACATGGTATCAAGCTTGGCCCAACCACTAGCCATGATCAACCATGATGGAAGGTTGATCATGATCATTGGTTCACCAACCTTATAATGGTGGATTATGGATAGGATTGCTTTTAACAAAAAGACAACAAGAAACTTTTTAAAAGTGAGAAGGATAAAATAATAAAAATATAATGGAGTTTTTAA
>SNQJ01S0063114.1:4622-27963 GCA_010110895.2 Picea sitchensis | reverse complement strand
GACTAGGGGAATGGGGCAGATGAGCGGGAGATAAGATGAAAAAGTGATAATATGATGGGAGCGGACAATAGCTCTTCAGAAATCCCCTTGGTGGCAAACCAAAACCTATGGGTACAAGCTTGCTAGGACATCCGGTCAATCCCCCCAACCATGGTCAAGTGGGTTAATGTAAGATCCAAGCAGTTGTCAAAAATAAAAGGATTAAGATGCATATATCTAAAGGTTATAATGATCAAAAGTGACACATACCATGATACTTAGACCAATTACCTCATGGAGCAAGAGTCTTCTCCAATACAAGTCCAAGCCGAAGGTGATGGATGTTGTTGCTGCTGACAAGACGAGTCTGATGAAAGAGAAGAAGTATGGGCCCTCCAGGGCCATGCTCAGATCAATCCTGCTCTCGGTACTCCATGTCTAGAACCTGTGGGCCTCGAGACATGATCTCCTAGTTATCCCTAGAAATCAGGGATAACAATGACTGCTCGGATCGAGGAATACCTAGCCACCAAGGCGAAAGTCTCCTCATAGTCAACTCCCTCTCGTTGTGAAAACCCCTTGGCCACAAAGCGGGCTTTGTACTTGTCCACGCTTCCATCTGCTGCATGCTTGACCTTGTAGATCCACTTGGATCCAACCACCTTCTTGCCTTCTGGCTTGGGCACCACCTCCCATACATCATTCTTCATGGCATATTCCTCCATCATGGCCTCCTGCCACACTCCATGTTGTGCAGCCTGCTCATAAGTGGAAGGCTCTGCATCAATGAGTTGTGTCATTAACGCCATGTATCCAAGTCCCTCTGGTGGTTTACTTCGTCTGAAATCTCTCTCTGAAAGTCCTGCCAACCTGGAATCACTGACTGTGGACTTATACCACTTAGGTCGTGGCCTAGTATTCTACTCCTGTGGAACTGCATCACGTTGCTCCTCCTCCTCATTATCTCGCTCCTGATGATCCTGTCCAACTGTCTCCCTCTCAACGCTTGTACCTGTACCTGTACCAGTACCTTGTGTCTGACTCTGTGATCCAGTGCTCTGACTCTGTGCCTCCTCAGGCTTGACTCCCAAATCCTATCCATGTTGGTCCTGTGTCTGCAAGTCTTTAGACCTCCTCAATGCACACTCCTCCTCAAACTTTACATCCCTACACACTATGATCTTCATGCATGCTAGCACAAAGATCTTGTATGCTTTGGAAGCCTCGCTATATCCAACAAGCAACATCTTATTTGTTGTGGGTTCCAACTTTGTCTTCTTCTCCGAAGGGACATGACAATAACATACGCTCCCCCAGATGCGAAGATGACTCACATCTGGTTTGGTACCTGTAAATACCTCCTCAGGTGTCAATTTCCCCAAAATTGTGTGGGGACTCCTGTTCTGAATATAAACAGCCGTGTGACTAGCCTCTGCCCATAAAAACAATGGCAAACCCTGATCATGTATCATCGCCCATGTTGCTCTGACTATGGTCCTGTTCTTTCTCTCGGCCACTCCATTCTATTGAGGATTGTAAGGAACAGTGAGTTCCTTCTTGATCCCCGCTACTGCGCAATAATCCAGAAACTCCTTGGAGGTGTACTCACCCCTATTGTCGGATCTCAACACCCGAATCTTCCTGCCAGTCTGGTTCTCAACCAAAGCTCTGAACTCTTGAAATTTGTCGAAGACTTCATCCTTAGCCTTCAGGAAGTATATCCATGTTTTCCTGGAGTAGCCATCAATGACAAGAAAAAAGTATTTGAAGCCACTCACTAACTCCACGCTCTTCGGACCACATACGTCAGAATGTATCAAGTCCAATACTCCCTTGGACCTGTGCTCACTCGGTGGAAATGGTCTCCAGACATACTTGCCCATCGCACAACCCTTGCAAGGGTTATGCCTCTCTGTTATGAACTTAGACAACCCTTTGAATTCCTATCTTAAGTGCCACAACGCACCAAAGTGTATGTGCGCCATCCTCCTATGTCACAACTCTCCCATGTTTGTGGTAGTACTGACTAATGCTCTCCCTGGCTGAAATTGAAGCTTGTACACCTTCTCTTCTCGAACCTCAATCATCCTGTCCATCTTCTCACTTGACCCTGTTGCCCTGACGAACACCCCTCCCTTACGAAAGCTGACCTCGTACCCTTTATCCTCAAGAGTAGAGACCGAGATGAGGTTATTTTCAACCCCGGAACATATAGTACGTCAGCAAACCGAAGTGGTTTACCCGACTCCCTCTGAAATGAAACTATACCAACCCCTTGCGCTTTGTAGCGCCTGTCATCTCCGAGCTCTATAACCAGATTCACGCCTCCCTCTTGTAGCCTAGTGAAAAACTCCTTGCGCCTTGTCATATGACAAGATGCTCCAATGTCCACAAACCACATGTCTGAGACTGTTGCGCTAAACATACAAGCTATGACGCAGAAATCCTCCTCAAAGCTTTTGGCAAACTCATCCACTATTGCTGAAGCTGGCATTTGCGATTGGTTCTTCTTCTTCTTCTCTGGACACTATGAGGCAAAGTGTCCCATCTTGTGACACTGGAAACATTTTACTTTTGAAAATTCAATGTTCTTCTTTACACCCTTCTTTTTCTTTTGCTTTCCCTTTCCTTTGTTCACAAGAGCCAAGCCTTCTTCATCCACAATCTGTGGTGAAGATGAAGATCCGCTAGACTGACCAAGTTTGATCTCCTCCTGCACAAAATCATCCCATTATCGTTGCCAATCAAGGAATTTCCCTCGAGCTACAACTCCACGCACAAACACATCCCATGACTTCGAAAATCCATTCAGTGCCACACCTACCAACTCAGACTCTTCAGTTTTCTCACCTACTGCGCCTAGCTCATCCCTGATCTGTGTAAATCGAGTAAAGTAGTGAACCACACCTTCCCCTTTAGCCATCTTGGTATTTCTCAGTCTTTCCCTAAGCACCATCACCCTGTTTTCATTTTTACTCTCGTCAAGGTCATTCAAGGCAGCCCACATCTCCTTAGCGGACTTTTTCCCTGTGAGGTGAGGAATTATGTGATCCTTTACCCCATCAAGGAGTATTCTCTTGGATTTAGCCTCACCCTTCTTCCAGGTCACCAATGCAGTTGCATCTATGGGAGCTGCAGCCTTATCATCATCGTGGTCAAGGGCATCATTGACATCCAAAACCATAGTGACCCTTTCCTTCCAAGTGACAAAGTTTTGAGCACCCTAAAGCCTATCCTCCATTCTCAAGGTCATGGCCATTTCTGAAAATGATTTTGTCCTGCAATATACCCTTTTGTTTTACAGATCTGAACTCCACTAATGCAAATCTATGTTTTCCTTTGCAGATCTACACTTCTATGTTGCAGGTCTGAATTTTTTTGTGTTGCAGATCTGAACTTATCTATTGTAGATCTAAACTTTTGTGTTGTAAATCTGAACTTTTGTGTTGTCGATCTGAATGTAATGTTGTTTCTTCAACAATCCTGCTCTGATACCATGTGAATTTTCTTCAAACCCAATTCACTAAATCAATTATTTTTTTCTGTCAACTGATTCTGCCAGGTTTTCTTCACAAATAGATAATACACAGCAGAAAATAATAACCAGGAACTTAACAGTAAAAGATAACAGCAATCACATCACATGTACACAAGTAATTTTTGGACAATTCGTCCCTGGAAAAACCCCGGAGGAAAATCAGTGCAGCAGATTTGGATTTTATTATTATTGAACAGGAAAATATAGAGATCTCTTACATGAAATCAGCCCAGCCAAATACAAAACCTCCTCAACAAATGTATGGCCCCCTTCTGCAAATCCTCCTGATCAGATCTGTAGGAAAAGACCTTTGCAATGTTGAAGATGTGTGCCAATCTCAGTGCAGAAGTCTTCTCTGTCTCCCTGCAAACTCTCTCTCCAAACCCTCAAGCAATTCTCCTCTTTCTCTCTTCAGAAAATTGTCTCTCTTGTGCATAATGTACCCCTCTCCAAGTTGATCTCATTTTTATTCAATGAGCAAATGAGAAACCCTATCTCCAAAAGCATGGAGGGCCAAGATTGATCCCCATACATCTTATGAGATCAATGGTCAAGATTAAAAGACCACAACTTAAATTATTTCTCACTTTAACTTTATAAAAAGTGCTCATTAAGTCAACATTAAAATATAACCCATTTAGTGTACTTTTTCCTAAGTACAATTTTAAGAAAAAGATTAACCCATCAACTTGGATAAGTTTCATTGTCCTCCTCCATGCTAGGATGCCATGCATGGTGAAGACCTTCCTTGCTATCCAATCTCAACAATTCATACACAGTTAAGACTCCAAACCTGGTGCTCATATCCATGCAGGAGGGTGCACTAAGTGATCAGATTAGGGATAGGGTTTGACACAATCAGACCGAGTGATTCTTGCACGTATCAAGATACATTGTACGTTCCGTCTTCCTATTATGTAAAGGAGATGCAAGGCACACCACTATGGTGGTTGGTGAGTTTTAGTTTTTGAGCTACTGCAATGTATTTCTTCTTCAGTTTTCAATAGAAGATAGATGTGATTGAGAGTTCAAATTTGTGTAGTTGCAATTAGTATTTCCAGCAGTATGTGTATGTAGACTAAAATATTCTGAAGTTGTTCTTTTGATTGGAATTTTTGAGTTTTCTAGCTACTGCAGAATCTGCTTACCGTGGTCTGAAAATTAACATGAGTGATATGTGTAATTAGGGTGGCCCACCTCAGAATCCATTCATGCACTCACTGTAGCACATCATTTATTATTCTCGCACCATTGGCATTTGTTAGTCTCTCCACATACTGTGTGTAATTATAATGCACCCTAAATTCCGTACATTGTCTACTCCTTTATTTCCTCAACCTAGTCTTTAGACTGTTTTAGAGATGCTCTAGGGACTCCATACTGTTGTTGTCAAACATTGATCTTCCCAGTCCCATTGATCTATTTTGATCACTTGTGGACACTGATATAATTTATAATTTCTTTCTTTCTTTAATGCGACATTTCATATTTCATTAGAGTTAGAATTCATTTCTGAATCAAATCAACTTCAAAATAGATTTGTTGACCTTCACTAAGTTACCAGAGTGTCAATTTTGATTTCCACTATATTCTTGGTACACTATTTAGACTATAGAAATACATAGTACTTGGTTGTTTGGGACTAGACTTTTACAAAAGCATGCCTTAGAAGACTTCTTATGATGGTTGTTCTAGATTATTATATGAGCCTGATTTGAAAAAGGAGATGACGGGATCAAGAGATTAATTTCCCAGATTCATAGGTATTATCTTGATGGACAAAAATGAAACTAAGGAATTCAAGGAAGCTGCATATGCATCTTTAGCTGTCCATATTCTTACACTTGCAGTAGCATTGATTTTCTGTTTGATCTTCTGTATGTTGTCACGATGCCGTTGTATTAGTAAAGGATGGTAAAGTTTTCGCAGATGCAAAAGCCAATCCTCCCCATGGTCACCAGAAACATTTCCAGCTTTGTTATGCTGGTCTTCAGCATCAGACAGTTGAGAAGTAGAGAATCCATTGGCATCAGTAATAACTAAAATAGGTCGAGTGCCACCAAATGCCATGCTATATTTTGCACGGGACATGATCTGCAATTAAAAGTAATTATCAGTTTCAGTAATTTCAACCAGATTGAATGAGAAAATTATACAAAAGCAAATCCATTTGTACAAATGCATAGTTTTACTTCAGAAAGGCTGACATCATTGCTCCAGTATTCAATAAGTAATGCAGAAAACCATATGGTAAATGCTAGAATGTAGACACAGATGAAATAAACCATTGAAAATTTTACATAATATGTAATATCCCTAGGCTAGGATATTAGATCTGCTTGTCCAATTATGTTATCTTGGCATATACTTTCATCAAACAGATTGCATTATATGTGTATCTTTACTATAATCTGATTGACAACTTTCTTCAAACAGTTTGCATACATCTTGCTAATGGATTTTCGTCGAACATATTACATTCAACCTAAATACACAAGGAATAGAAGAAGCAATATGTGGTATTTTTATTATGAACGGAGATCTGAACACAATAATAGCAAGTCTCTACTGGCTGCTATGGCAGCTGCAATACATCAAAGAAACATTAGAAAACTCAAACCAAAACCTGGATGATACCACGGTCACCTCCAAAGATGATGTGTCCTCCTCTGAACTGTCTAATCCTTGCCAGTGCAGTATCAATCTGCTCCTCAAACCTCTACTGCAGCAATCCGGCCACCCATACCTAAGTAGCTCTGCAGCTTCAGATTGCAAAGGTACTCGCGGGACGAGGCTGGACAACAAACAGGACCTTGCAGGACCCCCTATACTCAACCCGTGGGGACTCGCCTGTCACGATTTCCCCGAAACCCTCCTAGTAGCTGCAAAATCTAATCACAACCTCCTCCAAAAAGTTCCACAAATCTCCTGCACAAGCCGATATACCTCAAAAACTGAAAGAACCCAAAACTGAAGCTCCAATGAAGACCCCGTATGGATCCTCCTCCTTGTCTAGCTAGGGTGGATATTGTACCACCAAAACCAAACCAAAAGTGGAAGGGTTTTGCCAAAACCCTAACGAAAACCATGGCTCACAAGAGCAGTCCAAAGAGAGTAATCCAAATACATGATGCAAAGTGAAGTGCCACCCCTCCTTTTATCCTTCTTCCCTGTCTTCTAGAACTTTTCCCTTTTTGACTAAATCAAATATGACTTCTAGAACTTCCCCTCTTTTGACTAAATCAAATATGACCCTTATCCCCCTTTTTCTTTCACTTTAAGATTAAAAGTCACTTTTAATAATGGTTAAGTAACTCATTAATCTAAAGTTACTTTATTTCCTTAATGTCACTTTAAATACATAACATCTCCTAACTAAGTGACATTAAATAACCCTTTTTGACTCCCTTTTTCTTCAACAATGAGCCACAGAATTCATTTCCACTGCCGAACAGGGAATCCAAAAATGGTGACATGACAAATCCTCCCTTCCCAAAGATTGTTTGTCCTCAACCAATGCCAACACACTCATAGGAACAACAAGCTGAACCCAATTAAAACTAATGATGATCCCCAGTTCCCTAACCATTCTGAAAGATGCAAAGCACCTACCGCCCACAATACTATCCTACAATGTGCTAACACCAGGGGGCCCCAGAAGGCCACCAATCAGTAGAGCAACCAGATACTGTGAAGACTCTGTATACTCTTCATAGAATGTCCCACCTAGTAAACCGATCCACTTCGCCATATGGATAGACTCCTGAGAGTAACAGCTCGCTCTCCCATCTGTACTAGCTGCCAAACTGTCAACCCATAAAATCCCAAGGTCCCATGATATCACCACTTTGATCATAGATATTTGATCCTCCTACCTAGACTGCATCCTCCATTCCTGCAACCCCAAGCTGTAATGCTTCAAAGAATCGTCCCCCTTATCAAGGATTATATCCTGCCAATGGATCTCAATGGAGTCACCCAAACCAACTCTAAAATCAAACATCCAAGAGTAGTCTATGTGGCCACAAACTAATAGGGCATCCATGACACCTAGTCTCAAAGTATCAAATGAAAAAGCCCTAATACTCAAGCACCCCCAGCCTATTACAATCATCCAAGCATCGTCCGGACAATCTCCTAACACATTGTCCGGAAAGTCTCTCCATGCGAACACAAGAATCTCATAGGTGGTAAAGTCACCAGGATCCCAAACTAGCATGAATGATGTGAAGCACCCTCTACTCATAGCACTGGTCTATAAGGTGTGTTATCGCACAATTTGTACTTGCCCAAAGCCCAATGCAAGTAGATACAAAACTAGCATAACTGGGAGTGACCTATCACTGTCACCTTAATAGGAAATTGTTAGAATTAGGGAAAATTGAAAAACAAAATGCTTTAAATTTTTCTGTTCACTAGATCAACATGAAGTAGAAGACATACAAACAGATCTGAAGCAAATAAAATTTCTGAGTATAAAAAATTAACTTTTAGCTTACCTCATGAATCAATGATAGATGTACCTATCACATGTGTGGATGTATGCCTCTATAAGTATGCTCAGACTTAGTTTAGGTTCATGGATCAAACCTCTAGGGTTTGATCTTTGTCAAAGAGAACTGTGGGACAGTTTTACCAAGGAAGAAAACCCCAAAGACACAGCAAGAATACCACAATCTTAACAGCAAATAATCACAGCAGAAAAACCTTCCAATAAACAGTGATTAGGTACAGGAATGAGATCTGGACACGTAGGCAAACTCTCCACCAGCAAACAGCAAACACCCTTACTCAGAAAAAGTGGACAGCAAACTGAGAAACCCCCACAGGGATCTCAGTACTCCACGCGACAGCTGAAGGGAAGCCCACACAGCAAAGGAGATAGCCCAGAAAGGGGCCCGCGGCACTCACACACAGAGTTGTGGCCCTAAAGGGGGGACAACACCCACTGAAACAGGTTCGGCTATAGGAGGACAGGTCCGGCAGCAAGAGAGGAAGATCCGGCAGCAAGAGAGACAGATATGGAAGCAAGAGAGACACCTCCCAGCAGTCACATATCAGCAGACCCTTAAAGGGGAACTTCTAGCCAACACAGAAACTCAAAAACTCAAACTGATAAAGAAAAGGAGGCCGCACCAAAAGAGGGAGAAGTGTCACTGAGGTAGCCGCAACAAGAGGGAGAAGAGAGAGTGAGTGTGAGTGTAAAATGCAATAAGGTAGGATCTAATTTATAGTTAGGGAGAGGGGTTAGGATAATTAGGATTATATTTAATTATTGACATTTAATTAATATGTCAATTAATATTTAATTAAAACCCTAAGTACATAAAACCCCAATCGCATAAAATAAACCCCAGTCACATAAAATAAAAACCCAATCACATAAACCAAGAAGGAAAGCAAAACAACAAGGGGGTACCTATTAAGATAAAGTCAAGGGGGGTTCCATAATGGCAAAATATATCCACATGAGTCTCATAGTGACCTATAAGCTTTATCATCACTGCATAAGGGGGTACATCAACAATGTGGTCATGTCCATCTTCATAGACACTCCTAGGTCTCATGGACCATCCCGGGAGAGGGGAAAAGGATCACACATCAACACATCTTGGTATTACACCAAGATGTGTAAAACCCATATCTCAGAATTTTGTTTGATGGAATATTGAGGGAGATAAGTCTTCCCAAAGGAAAATCACCCCACTTCTACGAAATTGTGGGGCACATTCTACAAGGTCAAATGGTCATTGTTATCCACCAGTTTAGGGATAACTAAGGAGATTATGTCTCAAGGCCCACAGGTCCTAGACATGGAGTACTGAGAGCCAGATCGACTTGAGCATGGCCCTGGAGGACCCATCTTTTCTTTTCTTCAGCGCCTCCACCTTGTCAGCAGCAGGAGCATCCATCACCTCGGCCTGGTCCTGTAGCAGAAGTGGATCTTGCTCCATGAGGTAATGAGTCCGAGTATCATGGTATGTGTCACTTTGATCCTCAAAACCTTTGAATATGTGCAATCAATTCTTTTTGTTTCTAACGGGTGCTTGGATCTTATACCTATCCACTTGACCATATCTAGGGGGAATGACAGGATGCCCTAGTAAGCTTGTGCCCATAGGTTTTGAGTTGCCATTGGGGGGATTCATGAAAAGCCATCGTCCGCTCCCACCATACTTACCACTTTCCATCTTCCTCTCGCTCGTCCATCCCATTACACTGGTCCGGGCATTGGGTTGGCCAAATACTTAAGGGTTGCACCTTACCTTGTGGGAAGAAGGGGCTAAAGGCCCAGAGGGTAAAAGATAAAAGCCTAAAAGTAAAACCTCGAGATGCTTCGCCCAGCGATCCCTGAGAAAGCAGTAAAAGGCTTCTCAGCAAGAAACAGAGGGACCCATAAAAAATAATAAAACAAGACCTAGTCAGAGGATAGGAGGTCTCATCACGAGCCAGCCTATTAGGTCCATGGGAATCTAGCGGTATGACACTACTAGCAGCTAGTTACCACGCCAGGGTAGTGGCTCTTGGTAGCATAGCCAAGAAAAAGGGGGTCTCATCATGAGCCAGCTTTCTCATTTCCGTGAAAGTGCTTGTGGGTAACATTGCCACCACTGGTCACCATGCCATGGCAGTGTCCCCTGATTAGCTTCTTGAAAGAAAAAGCAATGAAGAATAAAGATAAAAGGCATGAATGGGCTTGGAAACATTTGCATCCAAGACAGGTGCAACTCACCCTGCACAGAGTGTGATGTCCCGTCCCCAAGATTAGGCCAGCAGGGAGTGACTTAGTAGTCTATATGTTCCCGTAGACTATAGTCAGGCACAAACAGGGAACCAGATGGAGAAATATGGCAAAAGATAAAAGCCTAAAAGTAAACCCTCGAGATGCTTCGGCCCACGATCCCCGAGAGCAAAGTAGTGTGTTAGCTCTAAGAAACAGAGGGACCCATAAAAATAATAAAACAAGACCTAGTCGAGGATAGGGGGTCTCATAACGAAATTCTATTAGTCCATGGGAATCTAGCTTTATTGACTACTAGGCAAACAGTTACCACGCTGTGGTAGTAGCTCTTTTGGTGGCATAGCCAAGAAAAAGGGTGTCTCATCAGTTGAGCCGCCTTTCTCTGTGCGAGTGCTTGTGGGTAACATTGCCAATTAATCGTCACCATGCCATGGCAAGGTCCCCCGAATAGCTTCGAAGAAAAGCAATGAAGAATAAAGATAAAAGGTACGAATGGGCTTGGAAACATTTGCATCCAAGACAGTTGCAACTCACCGCGACAGAAAGTGTGACATGTCCCCGTCTCTAAGATTAGGCCGCCAGGAGTGACTTAGTAGTCTATATGTCTCAGATAACAAAGTACCGTGGAACAAGATGAGAAATAAGGAGGAATTAATGGCTAAACGCATGAATTAAGCCAAATACTTAGGAAAAAGTCACTTAAGCCCAAGTCAACCTGGAGAATTAGAAATGAAAAGGTGATAAGGGGGTGACTTAATTGATAAATAAATCAATTTAGGAGGAAAGGTTTCCTAGGTTAAGTGATGTCAACTAAGAATTAGGCTCTGAAAGATAAAAATGGAGGAATTTGACCTAATTCCCACGTGCATTGTTAGGATTTGATGTTGAGAGCTTCCGTGAGGAGGAGGAGAGTCTAATCTTTACCTGCTTTGTTGGTTTCTGGAGGAAACCACCACACCCTTGATCGGTTTCTCGTGTTGAGAGACACACCCCTAGCCCATCGAAGATACCAACCAGGTATTTCAATCGCCATTTTAGGAGTATTCAAATTAAGGGAGGACGCAAATGCCTAAGGAGGGCTTAAATGCCTAAGAGGCCATTTTGGGGATTCATAGATCTGCAGTAGACTGTTGTCTCGATTGCAGATTCATTCGACCCAGTAGAGATCTATCCATGGCACTTCCATTGAGCCATCTATCATCGATTCGACGGAATCTTGCGATCGGGATCCATCCAGCCCATTTTGGGTGCTAGCCATTCCGGACATGTTTAGCTGCTGTACGTAAATATTCCGTAGATCCGCCAAACTCTTCCTCCTCGGACCCATTTCATCATTTGATCTAGACGATCGCTTTGAGCTATAGTAGCCGATTCGACTTGGAATCTTTTGGGAGCATTCAAGTATCCAAGGAGGGGCTTAACCCCCCTGTGGGTTCAGATCCCGTGGCAAGGTCACAGAGGTCCGGGATCCGAAGTTCGGCTGCATATCTATTCCTCCCAAAGATAGAGACTGTATGCATCTATTGGAGCAGCCCAAGCACATTCAAGGTTCTTCAATCGGGTTTCCAAATTGGTAGCTACAATCGTGATTTTCCCAATCAGCCATTTTTCTCCGGGATCTATCCAGGCATGCATCGCATTCCAAGCATCTCTATATGATCATGGGTATTTTTGTTATTCTATTGTATTTCAGTACTGATCCAGGAGATCTTGCTAACGCCTAGATTCTATATTTCCGTGAGGCTATTGTATTTCCATGTCAGAACCGCTATTATTCAGATATTGAGTCGCTGATGACTTTACACCTTGCATGCACTCTTTAAGTGATTGTTAAACCTTAACATGCAACATGCACATGTAATAACCCACATGCACCCGCAATAACCAACATGCAACCACAATAACCTAAGAACACCTCAAACACACAGCCAAAACGCATCCAAAAACCCCAGAGCACGTGATTCCCGCGACGCCGTAATTAGAACCAGAGCAAATATCTTGATCACCTGATCAAGGATATTTCTCTACAGAGGCTCTCACGTAAGCTTGCTGCCATGCATTTCCTCGCTATCACTCCGCACTTTTGTCCCATACATCCCTTACCCCCTCATCCACTCACATGGTTTGGATTTGATTTCTCCTGGAAACATCCCACTTCTAGTGAGCATTTGCCCAATAGGGACTCACACTCCCAAATTTGGCTTCAGAGGATTTGTATAATGTCTTTGAGCACTGACTGGGTGTACTTTTATGCACATGTTTAATAAAATTGACATTGATGTGATTGATATTTCTATGATCCTCAGGACCTATGAGCTCGTGGTGCATGTGACTGTTGATGTGGTGGACCATAATTCTACTGACAAAATTCATTACAAGTGTGTACACATGGGGAGATGATTGCCTAACCTTCACAGGGGTCAAAGCCCATCGATGGATGTTGAGATCCCAAAGCATGGGCTAAACAAGTCGAGGGCTCAAGACCTGGGAAGAGGGAGGATGTTCCACCAGAGGCAGCCTAGCAAGACTTGCATCTGTGGGGTTGTGCCCTTTCCACCGTGGACATTGGCCTGAAGTAAAGCTACTGTTTTGCGCCTATAGGAGACATCCTCCACCACAACCCTGAGATGTGGAATATAGTAAAGAATGTGGAGAAGTCTTACTTCAGCCTTACAAACCTGAGAGAAAGTCCGTAATAAAGGGTTCGTGGTTCTAGACTGAGACAAAGGCTAGGAATGTATATGGCCTCCTCATGACGTGAGAGAGAAGAACTACTGATGATTATCCGATGTAAAAGCAATATGTTGAGTTAGAGAAATCCTGTAGCTGCTTAAGTACATCATCATGGGAATAAGAACAAAGATGATGTGATGGCCTCCTCTGAGAAGCAGAGTTTACGGGAAGACTCCAGATGATTCTTTTGTTGGTGGTAGTGGGAAAGCAAATATGTAGAGCATACCTGACTATGGATGAGCATAAGTGCACGCGTGAGGACCTAGCTCATTTGTTTAATGCAGTGACTCAGTTCATACATCCCTATGGATGTGGCCCTAGTTGATGAGCACTAGAGGGTGTATCGCATCCTTTGTTATATATTGTTCAAGAGTCGTACCTACCCGTAACCCTAGTTATTGTGTAAAGGGTAAAAGATAATTAATATTAACAATATTAAATATAAAAAAAAAAAAAAAAAAAAAAGATAATTAATAATAATATTACTACACATTAATTATTATAATAATAAAATAAATAAATATGTCTTAAGTGAGGGTCTACTCTCATTGTGCCAATAGACATTTTAGTTAACAGGACAAAGTCTGATATAAGTAAGATGAAATCTTTCATTTGTAGACACACACCACTTGTAAGTTTTGGAAATTTCAAGTACACTTCTTGGTAAAAGTTGTGCACCCTCTCACGCCAGGGTTTCTAGGTTTGTGCACCCTCTTGTGTGCTAGGATATCTTGGTGGTGAAAAGGTCTTTCTCAAGAGTATAGCAAAAGGATTTCACTGGGTTTTCCCTTGCTTGAGTAGTTGGCTCTGTGATATATTCTGTGGTTCTGTGCATGGTGCTTTTGTGATCTTGGTTGCTGCAGCATATATAGTTATGGTTAATTGTTAAAATGAAATGAACTTCATATTTAACCTAAATGCTATGAAAAACTAAAAGAAGTCCCATGACGCCACCCAGACACCCATGACACTGTCCGCTTGTGGAGGTTTTAGGAGACAGCCAGGCACGGTGGCGCCTTCCCAGGCCTATGGGGCTCTTAACGCTTTGCTCCTGTGGAGGCCAACGTTGCTCTAAAGGGACTAACGCCACCCTAAAAGGGGCATGATGTCCCTCTTTTCTTGGATTTAGGGTTTGATTTTAACACATTTTAAATTGCAAACAACATTATTATGTATTTTGGCCATGCCGACCTTTTCAGGACCTAAAAATTAATTGAGGTCATTTCTATCAGATAAGTAGTGAGAGTTAAACTCTCTTTTATTCATGATCTTCACTCACACTTGTGTGAGGTCCAAAATTTGTGCCCTACTTTTAGGCTTCAAGTAATCACACGTGCCACTTGTTGAAGGAGGCTTATTTTGGCTATTTCTAGCATTTGGTGGAAGGTTTACAACTAGGGTTGGCATTGATGATACTTGGTGAATGTAATTGAAATTCTGCAAGTAATCCCTTCCTTTACTTGAATGGTTATGGTCTTTAACTTGTATTTCATTTTGTTAATGAAATTTGTTGAATAAAACCCTAGGAAATAAGCACATGTTGGTGTCCTATTTTAATTCCCTACAAGATTTTCCAAGGAGTTTTTGACCAATAGAAGACATTGTTAGGGCCTTGCAATAACTTTGTTATCAGTCTTATACACACTTCTTCTGTAAAACATGAGCTATCATGCTCACTTAGTGTGTTCTCGGAGACACAATGCCTAGGTTAAAAGCCAATAATCACACTTTGACTTGAACCTCTTTCGTGTAGACTAACTCCTAGGGAAGCCATGGGGGTAGACCCTGTTACTAGATGAGATTAACGCTTAAGTTCTAGGAGTTGGTTTCTAATTAGTTAGAAGGTTGGGGGAATTATCTAGCCTATGATGTAAAGCAAAAGATGCAAGATGCAACCGTTATATGCCGGGCCAAACCTTTCCTAACACAACTAAGACTAGTGCCTAAGATTGGGCAAGGGGTCAACTAAACTAAAGGGAGGTTGATTACAATAGATTACAAAGATTAAGTACAAGATAGGTACAAAGAACAATGTTGAAAAAGTCAAAGATCTGTGAAAAAGCCTGCTAAGGGTCCCAAAAATCGCTTTGTTAAAAAGTCTAAGAAAAAAAATCTTAAAACCACGACAAACATTAAAACATAAATATATTCATTTTTCAAAATTTTAAACATATAAAGCAACAACAACAATAGATAAACACATTGGCACATAATGGAGAAATCACTAATATATACGATGCCATGGATGCCAAATAAAAAATTATACATCAAAGTCGATATTGAATGTTGAAGGGCCTCTTCAATACAAAATGACATCACATACATAATTATAAAATGTATCGATGATTCATCATCATGATGGAGTCCGTAGATGTCCTGATATACAATGACAAATGGAACAAAACTAGCAACCAGCTATCTAATATCAATGTCACTCTCCACCTCTACAAGAAAAGATATAATATTTGTCAGGCCTACCCTGACAGTAGAAGGCCCTGTGTCTGATAGTGGATGACCATTGGTGTGTGCAGGAGTAGGTGTATCAATAAGTGTAGAAGGTTGTGTTGATGTTTGCACATCACCCTCCATGATGCCCTCGTGCCACTCCTCCCCCGCCCTCCCTCCCTCCTCCCTCAGCCCTCCTCTCCTTGTTTCTCTCCAAGGCTCTATTGTTGTTTGGGTTCCTCATCTAACCATGCAGTTGCCTCCTCCATGATATAGGGTATCTCAGTGTCCACCCTCCACTTAGACAATACCTCAATATTGTCCAAGGAAATGGCATCCACATCCAATGTTCTATCCATTTGCTTCAACCATAGTCAAATATTGTAATGGACATACAATTCAAGATCGAGACGGGAACCTAACCCGTAGAGGGTCATAAAAATTTAACATTTTTACACTTTGAGGGTCATAATATATTAGAAGAGGGCCATAATATATTAGAAGAGGGTCATAGACTCATAAATTACAATAAATGTAATTGTTCATAAGTTTTAACATGGTATAAGCTTTTAGTGTGTATTTTTTTCAAATACAATCCAATTGCGCTCACATCCCGAAGAGGTACATGTTTGACTCAGAATTCGGATGGCAAATCTCTGTAAAATTGGTGCCCTTGCACCAGTTTTGCCACCAAACATCTAAGGCAACAAATAAGAAAGAAAAGATAACATAAATAAAACATAATTGAACTTCTTTAAAAAAAAAATTAAAATACATAATTGAAATTTGAATTTTAAAACATAAAGTTCTAAGTTGAACTATCTTCTAAATTTTAATAACTTACGTGGCAACAAAACGTTCCTTGAAGCAACAACATCTTCATAGCCAAATAGTCCAATACCATTCTGATACATCTCTATCTCATGATTAATATCAAGGAGAATCGTGACATCAGGTACCATCCTCTGCAGACAAGCATGGAGCCCTTCCATCACCTCTCCATCAGTGCTAAAGTTGTAATTTTGTAGGAAAATGCAGGGTTAAGGAAATTTGTTGTTGCATGAATGGGTCGATGAAGCATCCTCATCCATCGAGTATCAATCAAATCCTATAATAACATCTATCTACAAAACCCGTGGCTACCCTTTCCCATTACATAATAAGTTCTATAGCTTCTTTGGCTCTATCCATGGCCTCATACAAATAGCCCATCGTTGGCTTATCGCTATCAACCACTCTCAGAACCTTTACCAAAGCTTCACCCACTGAAAGTACACCGCCTAATTCTTCTAAGGAGTCATTGTACACCAATCTAGCAAAGGCTCTACCATCCTCTCGCCTGCCATATCTGCAATCACGCCACTCACTAGAAGAAAACATTTGCTTCAACTCAAACTCCACATTGAAGCAGATCAAGAGTAATGACGCTATGGTAAAATCAGTGATTGATTGCAGGACGTCACAACTCCCTTTTTTCGGTGTGTCTCCTCATGAGGCTAAGAACCCAAATATGGTTATATATGAACTTGGGGACACTCCTAGCCTAATCAATCACCTCCTTGATGAAGTAGGTTTTCCCCATATCCTCGAAAGTATCATATCAATACAATGTGCAACACAATGGAGTCCAAAACAATGAACAGCTCCTCTCCATAAGCAACCTACCAAAACTAGATAATTAGCTACATTATCTCATATGACGTACAACATTATGTATGTCGATCTCGGATGAACGATCCATCAACTCACACAACACCGTGATCTTCACATGTGTTGATGTATCTATTGATTTAACAAACATGGTACCTCTAGGACAATGTACCAAGAAATTGCGAAGGGACCTACTCTTCCTATCTGTCCAGCCATCATACATCATTGTGCATCTAGAGACGACCCATGACTGCTTCAACTAAATAAATTTAGAGTTGATGTCCTTTTCTTCTTGAAGAATTAGCCCCCACAACTCCTCAAAGGTAGCACTTTTATACCTTGGGGTCAACAACAACTGCAATGGAATCACACATTGGTTACCAAAATGGATTATTCTTGGTGTTAAGCCCTATTATTGGCTCATTAACCCTTAATTGGGGCATCTTAGATTAGTAATGTTATTTTATTTATGTTGGCTTTAGGCCATTAGTTGTAATTATACCTCCTAGTCTCCTTATATATACCAAGGGAGACATTTTCATTTTGAATCATCTTGTACTTGAACATTTAAGTGGGTAAGGAGGTTGCCCCCTCGAAGAGGCTTTATTATCTGAAATTATCTCATCAAGGCTGGAGTACCTCTTCCAGGTTTCTATGCTATATTGATGTTTGGTTCTAACATATGGTAATGAGCTCAAGGTCTTGGGGTTTCTCACAAGCATCCGAGACACCTTGGCATTTCCGCTATATGTTGTCAGTCCTCGACTTAATAATATCTCTGGTAAACGTGAGCAAAGTCCACCAATTTAGTGTCCTGAGGCATGTCTAGGTTCGTTCAATAATCAAGCCACGCTGATCTGAACCCTTCCCCTTCTAGGCTCACTCCTAGGGAAGCCAAGTGGGGCAGACCCTAGTTACTAGATTTGATTTAGCTTTAGAGTTCTAGGAGTTGGTTCTTAATTTGTTAAAGGCTAAGGGGGAATACTAGCCTAAGATGCTAAGACAACAAATGCAAAGTGCAGATTTTAATATGACAAGCAAACCTTTCCTAAGTCAACCAAGACTAGTGCCTAAGGTTGGGCAAGGTCAATCCATGTTTGTAGGTGGTTCAATTACAAAAATATTACAAGTAAAATTTTTAGAAACTACCCCACAAACAAGCATACAATTACTTACATAAAGAATTAGAGATGTTACAATAATAACACAAGAGACAAATAGACAAGATAAAGATGATACTAAAATATGTGAAAGCCAAAGGATATTCAACTCAAAATCAATCACATAAGCCAAGCATGCCCCAATAGCACTTTACTCTATTGGATCGCTTTCAATGGCAACCATAAAAGCACTTCAAGACTCAAGAAGGTGATGCCTCCCCAAGTGATACTCAACCTTCGAATCACACCACAAGAGCAAATAAAGAAAGATATATAAATGTTTTAACTCAAATGCTCATGTAAACTTAAAACAATTGTAGAGATAAACAATAAGATTGCAAATAAAGATCCAAAGATATTAAGCACTTGCAATAGGTGTGTTCATAAACATACATCTAAATTCCCCCAACACACACATGGATTATCTATGCAACCAGGTGATTAGGAAGTTTCTTAAAATTTAAGTAAATTTTATTTCCTCCCCCTAATCCATATGTTGGCTTTGTTTCCCTCCTCCCTTGGCCAAATAACTGGCAGGTGCTCAAGATAGTAAGGCAACTAGGCCCACCCTAGCTCTCTGCTAAGTCACTCACAGAAGAGGTACTTCCTAAAAGGATCCCCTCTTGAGGATCACTTCAGATTGGCCCCCACCACTACACTTCGTTGTTTTCCTCAAGCTTGTTTTAGATGGTGGAGATGGCTCAATAAAGCTATCCTAAGTTGTCTAAAAGCTTATTATGACTCCTTTCGTGAGTCTTTAGGCTCTATGTATTTTAGAGTGTTTTAGGTGTCCAAAAATGATGTTTTTAGCCAAAACCGAAACTGAAAACTACTTGAAAATGAGATGCTATGAGTGTGTTGCAAAATGTAAAGATGATGCCCATAAGCACATTCAAAAGATATGAGAAAGTTGAACTATTCCATCATCCATTTACTTAGCCACATGTGAAATATAAACTTGAAATAAAGAGTAAGTAAATGACAAGAACAACTTTACTTGTCAAATCAACATAGTAAATGAGAAAATATAAAATCACTTAACCATGTATATTATTGCATATGTGAAAATGTTAAGTGAAATGAGTGTTTGCTGAAAATAGAGATCCAAGTCCTACACCATTTATATGTCCATGGACAGAAATGAAATTATGAGAATTATTAGTGCCCAAGAGATGAGATTGCTTTAAAAATAAACTTAAACATGTAATCTACTCCATCTAGGGCATCATGCTTTAAAGTATGAAACATTTGCAAGAAATGGAACTTACGTGAATGTAAATGTGCCTTAAGGTCTTAACTAAGATGACAAGATATAGATAATTATCTAGAGCATGTTAAACCATTTGAGACATATAAACCATCAAATATCTAATACATCTTAGCCATACGATTTTGGGGGTTACCTCCCAAGGTGTAGGCAATTATTATTGAGAAAAACTTAAAAAGAAGCAAACCACCACAATGGCCAAGGTGGAGGCAGCCTACCATTGTTGGTCAAAGAGGGTTGGAAAAATAAAAATATTATGAGATTATTAGACAAGCCTGCCACACAACCACTTGTCCTAATGACAAGTGGAGAAATGAAATAAAAAAAATTTGGTCAAAATGAAAACTAAACTAGCTCCAACGATTTGGGTTGGCTTAGCCAACGCCAATTTCAAGGTGTAGGCACCAACTACTTTACGTAAAATAAATTTACAATGGCTGTACCATATAGAATGCGTTTTCCCTGCGGAACTTCCTGGGCTCGCTACAATGCTAGAAAAAGAAGAGAAAAGAAAGGAATTTTACCCAATTTATTGTGACAAATTTTATGTTGTATATCGAATTTGAGCAAAGATATCCCTTGTTTCTGTAAAATTGAAAACCAGTAAGCAAAGCTTGCTGGAAATGTCGTGACAACACAACAAAGTTAAGAAAAATTTTGTTTTAATTTAGAAATTTTCTACATAAAATCTCCAAGGAAAAATCAACAAAATATATGACCTATCTAAGATGGTTATTAAACTAAAATATATGATGAAATGAAACAGAAATACAAGACTAAGCAAACTAAGAGTTTAAGTAGAAGTTGAGGGAAGACTCTTTGTTGAGGCTTTCCCAACAATCCCTTTGAAATAACTCCTGCGAAACTTGAGACAAGAGTGAGCATAGAATAGATAATGTGTATGAATAAGCTAACTACTTGAAATACATCTCCTAACTAAGTGATGATAATAAACCTTTTGACTCCCTTTTCTTCTCACCAACGAAACACGAAGTCATTTCCATCACAACAAGGGAATCCAAAAAATAGGGACATGACACACAAGATAGGTCAAATCACTGTTAAAACCTACTTCTTCAATAGTAAGCTCAAATAACACTCAGTTTACCCCTTCTTTTGTCAAATTAGAAAGAAACAGTTCAAACACACCATTGCAGAATATGAATCAACTGGAGACCATAAGTGAAAAAAATTAGTCTTTCAATTTTGAGAATTTCATTGTATAATTCAGATAAATATGGAGATTGAAAGCAGTTACAAATCAGAAGAAACACATTACAATCACAATCACCCTGCTTTAGGCAATTACAATCAACCTGTGCATTTTTAAATAAGAAGCATTAATAGGTGCTTTTGGAAGAAAATTAACGTGTAGACACATTTATTAAAGCTCAAAGATTGGAAAGATTTAATTTCCTTCCCTGACTTACAAGTGCAATGACTATCTTAGCACTGTCAAAGCTCTAAAGATTAAAATCAGCCAACATCAAAAAGGTAAAACAATACAACAAATCACCTACCACATCAACCTGAACAACTGAATTCAAGAGGATTTTGATATCATCCAATTGTGGCAAAACCTGTCCAGAAAACATAAGGAAGTCAGCCTTATAAGCAGCAAACTTAAAAGAAAAAAAAATAACATCAATTTTTCCTAAACATACCTTTTCAGTTAGATTTGTAAGTGCTTCAAGCTCTGCCTTGGACACCAAAGCTCCTGCTTGAGCTAGTTCATCATTCAATGGTACAGCTGAGATTGGCTCTAGATATTGTTCAACTCCTGAACCACTAAAGAAATAAAAAGAGGGTGATATTATATTATGTCTGCAACTGAACAAAGATTTTCAATGAGACAACTAGCTGTAATATGTTTGACTACATCAATGCAAGTGCATAACAACATCATGATAAATTAGAATAAGATAATAATAAATATAAAAAATATAAACCTTCATGCCCCTAACTATGGTTTTCTGGTCCTTACCTTATATTTATCTTGTGGTTTGCAAAATCATAATCCGTTTTATTTAAAGTATATGCAGAACCACCCACATCAATCAAACATGTCCTCCCTCATCTTTAGGCATAGTACACAAATCCCAGGGAACCAGAGGAAGGCCTCTCTCTCCACTGTCTCCACCAAAATTATTTATAATTACTCTTTTAAAATCGGATATTATCGCACATCAAAAAAAAATATCACCGAGCCCGTGGACAGGCCAGCATAAAGGTGGATTTTAATCATTTTTTTGTAATTTTGCAAACAGAGAGAAGGGTTTTGACAGCAAAGGAAGTGGAGACCATTTTTCTTTGAGCCAAGGACCAGGAGGAGAGCCTTTTCATTTGCCATCACCAGCTTCATTATGGAGGAAGATTTTATTCCCATCACCCAGAGACCCATTTGCAGGTCTGGTAACAATTTCCAGCTGTGTTTTTGTTTGTTTAGGGTTTTATAGGTTTTGCAATGCCCATCAGTTCTCCCTCTTCTTGCTGATTGTTAGTGGACTGTGGGAGATCTCCCATTTATGTAGAATCCAGATTTGTTTCCTTTTATGCAACATTTTTGTATGTTGACTCTTGAATGTTGACTTTTGTTTTTCCCCCTAGGTTTAATCATTGCTAAAAGAATTCTGAAATTTGAACTTTGAAGACTGAAAATGGTGAAACATTTGGATGCTATATGGGTATATGGTTAACCTGATAAGCGGTATAATAGACAAAAGTTGAGTTGCAAGTTGTGTGGGAAGGTTATGATGGGGGGAATCACCCAGTTGAAATGCCACCTTGCACAAATTATGGGGGGAATCATGGTATGTATCACTTTTGATCATTCAAACCTTTAAATATATGCATCTGGTTCCTCTTATCTCTAACGACTGCTTGGATCTTACATTTGCTCACTTGACCATGTTTGGGGGGTTTGACAGGGTGCCCTAGCAAGCTTGTGTCTGTAGGTTTTGGTTTGCCACTGGGGGGATTTCTGAAAAGCCATCGTCCACTCCCATCATAGCACCACTCTTACATCTTGTTTCCCGCTCACCTATCCCATTCCTCTTGTCCAGGCATTGGGTTGACCTATTTCAGGACTGCACCTTACCTCGTGGGAAGAAGGGGCTAAAGGCCCAGAAGGTAAAAGCAAGCTGGTAAAAGATAAAAGCCTAAAAATGACCCTCGAGATGCTTCGCCCCGAGATCCCCGAGAAAGCAATAAAAAGCTTCTCAGCAAGAAACAAGAGGGACCCGAAGAAATAATAAAACAAGACCTAATCAGAGGATAGGGGCTCTCATCACGAGCCAGCCTATTAGGTCCATGGGTACCTAACAGTATGACATTGCCACCAGTTGGTTACCACGCCAGGGCAGTGACTCTTGGTTGCATGGCCAAGGGAAATGGGGTCTCATCACGAGCCAGCCTTCTCATCTCTGCGAAAGTACTTGTGGGTAACGCTGTCAGCTCTAGTCACCATGCCAAGGCAGTGTCCCTTGGTTAGCTCTTGAACAAAAAAACAAATAAAAGAAAAAAGGCAAGAATGGGCTTGGAAAAAATGCATCCATGACAGGGACAGCTCGCCTTCTACAAAGGCACCCACAGGTAACACGTTGCATCCTTAGCCCTTATTGCACCCACATGCTTGGACATCCCCTGACCACATCATCCACTTACATGGCTTGGATGAGGTCTCTGTGGGAACTTTCCTTTTTCTGTGGACACTAGCCCAATAGGAAGCCTTGTCCTTTTCCCCAGACTTGTATTGTAGGCTTGTGTAACGTCTTTGAGCTATTGATTGATGTATTAGGGATTTTATGCATGTGTTTAATAATATTAAT
>SNQJ01S0063113.1:345-41213 GCA_010110895.2 Picea sitchensis | reverse complement strand
CTCATTATTCCACATACAAGCATGGGTCCTCCAACCATTCTTCTAGGATAACTCAATCCATAAAGCATATTCCCGTGAGGGCTTTGACCATAAGGGGACCACTTTGGTGTTAATCCATTTGTGCACCTTATCAATCATGATAAGGAAATAATGAGAGCAAGGGTCCTCCAACCATTCTTCTAGGATAACTCAATCCACAAAGCGTCTTCCCATGAGGGCTTTCACCATAAGGGGACCACTTTGGATTTCATCCATTTGTGCACCTTATCAGTCATGATAAGACAATATTGAGTCATCTATACATTTTTCCAACAATGCATCATATACCAATGAAACCATAATGATTTATCTTCATCATGTATCAATGACAACTCATTGATCCATATTCATCATATCAATGACAACTCATTGATCCATCTTCATATATGAATTCTCATCACGGAAAATACATATTATATTACATCAATCATCAATCAATCAATCCTTTGAAATCAATCAATCACTTGACATCAATCAATCAAACCATTGGCATCAATCAGAACATGATCCAACAAAGAACGGATAGAGGAGGAGAATACATGTCAAGAGAATTTTAGAACTTTTGAAAATTTCATGGCATCTACAAGCAATTTACTGCACGATACACACCACAACAAAATGGTGTCGCAGAAAGAAAGAACACAACCATCATGGAAATTTCGCACAGTATGCTGACAGCCAAACATTTGTCAAATGGGTATTGGGCTGAGGCAGTAGCAACTACAATATACATCTTGAACAGATGTCCAAAAAAGAGTGTGAAAAATAGAATTCCTCAGGGAGCATGGACAGGATCAAAGCATGATGTGACACACTTAAGAGTTTTTGGTTGCGTCGCATACGCACATGTTCCATATGAGCTAAGAAGAAAGATGGACAATAAAGGACAGAAATGTATATTTTTTGGGTATTTTGAAGAGACAAAAGGATACAAGTTGTATGACCCTGTTGTAAAAAAAGTCATAATCAGCCACAATGTTCAGTTCATGGAAAATGAAGCATGAGATGGAACCATAGAAAATAAAGTGAAAATAATTAACACAATGGAGCATGATGACATAGAGAATGAAGTGGTACAAACACCATACACAAGACAATGCGCAGTTTCTTCTACACCTAGCACTACAACGCAAATTACCACGCAAAATACTCCAGTAAGAACAATAAGTGTGCAATCCACACCTAGAGCGCAGCAAACACCAACAAGCAATCTGAGTATTTCTACATCTCCAGATCCAAGAAAGACAAGAATTCTGTGTGACATCGATAATGAAGACACAACAAATTCATTCTCATTTTTTTCTCTGTTTTCACAAATAGATGATCCATTAACTTTTGAAGAATTTGTCAAAGAATATGTATGGGCACAAGCCATGGATGAATAAATCATATGCATAGAGAGTAATCAAACATGGAAATTGGTAGATGTACCTAATGACAAGGATGTCATAAGTGTCGAGTGGATTTATAAAACCAAGCAAGATGCAGAAGGAAAAGTATAGAATTACAAGGCAAGATTAGTTGCGAGAGGCTTTACACAACAACCTGGAATTGATTACAATGAAACATTTGCACCAGTTGCGCACATGGACACAGTCGGAATAGTGTTAGCAATTGTTGCACAGTACAAATGGCCAATTTATTAGATGGATGTAAAGTCAACATTCTTGAAAGGAAACTTATAAGAAGAAGTATCTATGGAACAAGCATAAGGTTATGAGGTTCCAGGACAAGAAAACAAAGTATACATATTAAATAAAGAACTGTATGGATTAAAGCAAGATCTAAGATCTTGGTACAGTCGCATAGATTCCTATCTCACACAGAACGGATTTCAGAGAAGCAAAAATAAGCCAACATTGTACATCAAATCAAATCAACAAGGTAATGTGTTAATTGCTTGTTTATATGTGGATGATTTGATATTTACAGGTGACTTTGTCATATAAGATTTCAAGTTAGTCATGAAGGATGAATTTGAAATGATTGATTTGGGGCTAATGAAATATTTTCTGGGAATAGAAGTGCACCAGTCCAAAACTGGCATATTTATCTCACAGTCCAAGTATGCGCATGAAATATTGAAGAGATTCAATATGGTGAATTCAAAAGAAACACCAACACCTTTCATAACAGGATTGAAGTTAAGCAAGGAAGATAAAGGGTCCAAAGTGGATCCCACACTATTTAAAGGACTGGTAGGTAGTCTTATGTATCTAACAGTGACAAGACCTGATATTATGTATGGAGTGAGCCTAATCTCAAGGTTCATGGAAACTCCAAAAGAATCACATTGGAAAGTGGGAAGGAGAATCCTGAGATATGTGAATGGAACAAAAGATTTTGGCATAAAGTACTCCACTTTAGAAGATTTCAAACTTATTGGATACATTGATAATGATTGTGGAGGTAGTATTGATGATAGGAAAAGTACCTTTGGGTGCACATTTCATTATGGAACAGGTATGGTATCATGGGAATCAAGGAAGAAGCCCATATTGACACTTTCTTCAGCAGAAGTAGAGTAAGTCGTAGCCACAAGTGCAGCTTGTCAAGCAGTATGGATGAGAAGAATTTTAAAAGATTTGTTGCAGGAAGAACAAGAACCAACCACAGTTTTCTGTGACAACAATTCAGCCATCTTGTTATCAAAGAATCATGTGTTTCATAAGAAAACCAAGCACATTGATACAAGGTATCATTTCATCAAAGAATTAGTGAATAACCAAGAGATTTGTTTAGAATTTTGCAAGTCAAAAGAACAAATTGCAGACATTTTTACAAAGGATTTAGCAAGAGATGCATTTCATTATCTGCATTGTAATCTGGGAGTCCACGCAGTAATAGATGAGTGACAGTAAAATGAAAATTCAAAATTTTGATGTTATTTTCTTTTGTAATTCCACCAAATTATAATTAAGGGGGGGTGTTGGAAATTGTAATTACAATTTGGTGAGATCTTCACATCTTCGTCGATTTGTTTGTCAGTCAAAATCTATCAGTAGTTAAAATATCAGTCATACAGTCTGACATTTTGTAATTGAAAATCTGCATGTCTACTCAAAAGTCAGTTGACAAACAAGAGAGCTATAAATGGAGCCGAACTCTATCTTCTTGAATTAAATTAAGTTGTTGAAGAGTCAGTTGTAGTTATGGTAGTGTTTAAAGTTGAGTCGGTCTTAGCTTCTGAAGGAAGTTTATATAAGTCCGAGTTTCTTAGTTTTTAAGTAGAGAGGGGGGTGGATAGATAAAGGCATAGAGAAAAGGAGAGAGGGATGCAGAGAAGCAGTTGAAGAACCAGTAGTAGCTGAAGAGTTAACAGAAGAAGTATTAGAGTTGAAGCTCATTTTGTCATTGTATTTTGTAATCCGTTCACTTTGCACCGAAGTTCATTAATATCAAGTATTTTGTGTTTAGACAAGTTTCTATGTTATTTTTGAGTTTACGTGCTAAAGAATATCACTGTTTTATTATGCATTCGTAAATCATTTTATTTAGAGTGTGTATTAACAACGCGCAACAATCTGGCAGTCTGTTCACTGCGCAGTGATCTTGAGAACTCTGTCATGTAGCCTGTTTGGTGCACAGTATTTTAAACTGCATTGTGCAGAGTAGACTATGCGCTTCCCCCTCACTTACCCTTCAATTGATAGGCTTCAAATGCAAAGCACCCCCATGATTCTGTGTTCATTGGAACAAGTTAATATAGCAGCAAAAGGGGTCCCATACTGTTATAACATATTTCTATACATAACGGTGCGATTTAGTTATGATACATGATTATTCTGAAAAGGTATTCATAGGTTTTAAATACGTTGTTGGTAAACTAGTAATTATTTTAGTTCATGTTATAACTCATTACCATCGATCTGTTAAGCTTCTAGAACATCTTAACCTTGAATCTTGACTAAGATATTAGTTTGTAAGATGTTTCCTATGCATGGATCCCTATAGTGGGGCTTGTAAGAGGTTTCCTATGCAGGAAGTTCCTACTTTTACTTCCTCAATTATGTTGGGCTTCCTATTAGTAGGGTTTGTAAGAGGTATAATTTTATTATGTTTTCAAAAGTCTAAAACATTGTCGCTACATTAGAACATTCATTTTAAGAAAAAAAAAGTTATCCACATTCTTTAATTGTATTAGTATTTTTTTAATGATTGAGCATTGATGGTATGTAATTGGCTTGGTTTGTGGCATTAGATTTTATGAAAATAAAAACTAAAAATTACAAATGATATTGTAGTTAGTGTGATGTTGAATGTTGTTTCGTAATTTTGATTGTAACTCGATTGTAGATTTGGGTTATTGGAGGGCCCAACTGTAAATTTAAAGGGTTGACTTTGCGATTGATCCCTATGATGACCCAAATATACAATTGGGTTAAGGATGACCATTGTGGAGATCTTATTATGACATATCTTCTCGTATAAATGATCTTTTCATGTTGATCTCGTGCTAGACCTCCTCATAATAGCATTTAGATTTTCATTCGAGAAATGGTCTTGTTGTTCTTATAGTTTCTGATAATAGTTGATGTTAGGATATTGCTAATTACATCATGTGTATAATTACATCATGTTAGGATATTGCTAATTACATCTTCTTATGTAAACATTGACTCAGAAGATTTGGTGACTAGGGGTTGCTCTAAGAAGTGAAAATGATGAAAGATTTAAATGAGGAAATCTAGATCTAGAGGAATATATGCTAGTAAAGGTAGAAATCAACACAAGTTGATCTACTAGAGGTGTCTCCAAAGAGGGAACACATAGACTGAATGCAAAGGTAAACCTTTGAAGAAGAAATAAACAAATAAGGTGCATTTGGTTGCTAGGATTTCTTGTTGTAAAGGCATCATGCATCTCTAACTAATGCCCATTAAGAGGCATGGTTGATTGATTTAGGAGCTTCGTTCCATATAACTCCTCATAGTGATTTGTAAATTGTTGTGGTTATTCCATTAGAATAGTTCTTCACAACAGATCTTACAATATTATGAAATATTTTTTTGTGTTGTTTATTACCTTAGATCTTAGATTTACTATCTCTAGCTTAGTTCTCAAATTTATGGGAAATAACTAAAATTGAAATGAAAGAACAAGCAAATGAACACACCATCCAAAAAAATGAAGACAAGATGTGACTTCAGAAACCCAATATAGGAGAAAACCCATCTAGAAGATAAGGCATATGCTATATTATGTTTTTCTCGGTCATAAAACACAAGTACAAAGAAATGGGCACTCATTATGAAGTTTCCATGGACATTGTGGCATGAGTTGTAGCTACTGAATCTTCTACCTCATATTTTATGCTTTAATACCCCACTCTTGTATTCTCTTCTAAAATATGGAATAATAACAATACAAAAATAATGGATCCCATTCTCTTCCTAGTGTTCCATTTTTTAACATATCTGGATAGCAATTTATAGCTACAGATAGGGTTTTTCATACCTTAACCCTCAATTACTATTAGGGTTGTTACATACCTAATCCTTGTGATTATGGTGCATTGTAAATTTATTATCTTAGGAGAAACATGAAGAGTCATAGGTGAATAGGAAGAGTCATTCTAACCTCTTGGAAGATGAAACCAAAGATCACTTTGTATTGTATTAATTAATCTCTCACTGTAATGAAAATCAATTCATTCATGGAGTTAATAATCCATGACCTAACATTGGTATTAGAGGATAGGTTTTATTGATGAATCCATGATTTCTCATGAGTTTCTCCCCTTCTCCCTCATTTCTTCCTTCCACATTTTCCTCCATATTTTCTTCTAGTGTTGTTGTTGCCATCGTTGAGAAAGAGACAATCAAGTGGCCATTAGTGAGAGTTATAGAAACCCTTATTGATTCCATTGATATTAGTTTCAATGACATTGCCAATCCTTTGTTCTGTGTCATTCATTTTTCCCGAGGAGTGATCTAGGAGGATCCCAGGTCCAGAAAATGCTCAAAAATGAAAGTTCTCAAAATTAAATGAAACCAATTCTATTGCGACCGTCTTATTGCATTGATTCTGACCATATATTTACTTTCTCAAATGGGCTCCATATGTGATAGTTATTGCACTCTGATCAGATTCTCAAACAGCTAAAAAGTCAAACGTCAAACTAGAAAAAATTCAATGTTGACATCAGCATGACATCACCAAGCTACTTCATTATGCTGACATGGAAGAGGCAGGTGGCAACATGTGACTGGGCAGGTGTTGTAGGCGTGGACCAATAGTTACCGGACACGTGGCATATGTTTAAGTTAAGGTGGAGGTGCCACATGGCCCAGGCATGGGCTACCACATGGCACCCCGTCATTGGATGGTGGCTTTGTGTAAAAAATGTGTAACTCATGAGAATGGAAACCATGACCTAATGATAGGAGCTAGCTCTTTGAGGAATGGTCCATTACCAACGAGCCAAACGTAGGACTTGTTTAACCAAGCCCAAAACATTTTATATATGTTGCATTGTATTAAGGTATGACACAAAGGGGGGCTAGGGACAAGCCTCAGCCCGTGGTTTCTTATCAATGGAATATAACCAAGTGGCATGACACGTTAGTCTAACCACCCAACCAACAAACCAGCCTACGGATTGGGCGCTCCTCCAATGACGAAACCCTCAGGCGGGGCCATGTTTCAAATCAAAGGGCCAAGATTTGGGGTGCCCCCTTTGCACATGACTTAGACATACAACCACCAACGCTCGCAATTAGAACCACCCTCCACCATATAACTCGGATCCATAACCAAAGGGTTAGGCTCAACAAGAGAGGCACGGTCCCATTAAAATTGCACATGTGACCAGAGTTCAAGGGCTAGGGGTCAGCGCGCAACCCAAACGGCTAGCGCTTAGCCACATTAGCACCATATGACCATTTTTTGTGTGCACACCCAACCCTTTTTGGGCTTAATTTGATTTTTTTGTTACAGAGTGGGTTTTTTCCTAATGTTAAGCCCAAAATATGTATTTTCTAGGATATTTTGGCCATTTGGAGGGGGATTTGATCCCAAAAAGAAGCCAGATATTCAAGGGAAGTTGGGCTTCTCTTGTTGAGCCTAAAAACTATATAAACCATGATCTTTGAGCTTGAGGGGTAAGTTTTTGATGTAAGGATTTTGAGGATAAGCTTGTGTAATTTGGCCATTTATCATGTTTTGAGAGGCATTTTTCTCATGTTTTGAGAGACATTTTGTCATGTAATGAGAGGAGATTGATGAGGCATGTATGTATATAAGCAAGAAGGTCTTGTACAATAGATCAGAATCCTTTTGTAACAACAAAGAGCCAATGTAAAGAGAACTTCAGCATTTGAAGAGAAATAAAGAGGTCCCACTTGGAAGCGGGCCCGGAGACGTAGCCAAAGATTGGTGAACTCTGTTAACAAGTTCTTGTGTCTACTTCTCTTTCTTGTTTGTTGTTATATTCTCTTAATTTGTAGCATGGATTATAATGGATGAACTCTTTGATCATTAATGAGCATCAAGTAAAAGTCATATTTATTATTCCACAACAAGTTATATATTTTTATGTGTTTCACATTCTTATCGATCTGATGCATAAACTACATTAAACTTAACTTGCAATTTGTCAGTAAAACCTCTCATTTTTTGATCAATTTTATGGTATCAGAGGATTTGGTTTTAAAGGTCTGACAATAATTGCAAGCATTGGATGCTCACCAGAGAAAAACTCAAGCGAGGAGAAAACTAACTTGAGGCTCTTAATCTAGAGATTCAAAGGAGACCTCATAAACAAGAGATGTCTTCACTGAGAAAACTAGGTACTTTTTCATCTGAGGACAATTTCTTTGAGGCTTTTCAATTGATGAAAGCCATGGTAGAGGAACTTTACCATGAAAGAGGACAACGAAAAAATCCAAAGGTTGAAGAAGGTGAATCTTCAGTAAGATTAGAAGGAGGAGTTGGAGGTGGTGGACCTTCAGAACCTTCTTCTCCTTCATCCTCATCATCTACAAGTAAAGAAAGTGTACATCCCTTCAAGGATAAGCAACCTAAAAAAGCTCATCATTCTTCTAATATTCCTTTATTAAAGTTATATGTAAAGTTTATTTTACCCACTTATGATGGTGAATTAGATGCAGAAAAGATAGATAATTGGGTTAGACAGTTAGAAGTCTATTGCAGGATACAAAGGATTGTTGATGATGAAACAAAGATCCAACTTTCAAGTCTCAAATTGGGAGGCACAAATATCATATGGTGGGAAAGAAAAACTAAATATGATCTCAAGAAAAATGGTAAAACAATCTCTTCCTGGAATGATTTTAGCACTTCTTTGAAGAAACAATTTTATCCATTAGCATACATGCAACCGGAAATGATGAATTGACAAATTTTAAGGTAGGATAATAATCAAAGTGTAAAATAATATACTCAAAAATTTCGTAAGAAAGAATTAAATTTCAGTATTCCTTTATATACACAAGAGACACTCCTAAAATGTATTGGTGGTTTACATTCTTATCTCAAGCACACTATTCTAATGTCAAATCCTTCTAACTTTGATGAATTATGTGTACAATCCATTCACATTGAATCGAGTAAAGGGAATGTTGGATATAGTGTTTCTACAAATACTTGGCACAGAAAGAATTTAGGGAAAAGAAAAGAGAAAGAGAAGAAGACAACCACAGTAAGAAAGGAGAAGCCTACTTGCAAGCATTGCAAGAACGTAGGCCATGATGAAGATCATCGTTGGATCTTACATCCTAAGTTGAAGCCAAAGAAGTATGCCAATCAAGGGAGAAATAATACCATGACTGCAACAGTTCAAGTGGATCTGGGATCAGACTCTAGTGATGAGACAAAAGTTGTAGCTATGGGAATCCGAGGTATAAATTCTGTTTCCAGTACTATCTTTTCTAATTTAGATGTTGTAAATGATGAGTGTAAAAGGGGTGAAATTTTCCACATAAGGGTCATAACAAATAATGTTAAAGTTGATACTCTTATAGACAATGGATCACAATCCAATCTAAAGTGATGCTAAACATGATATGGTTCAGTATGTTTCGAATAATCATGAATTGTCGCAAGAAGAACAACATGAGGTTCAGTTGCATACTTTGTTTATTGTTCCTGTTTAGAAGGGGAAGCATGTTATGTCCTTCTCATTTGCATACTCAATATTGTTGTTTATTTTGCTGTTATTCAGTGGTGTATGGCTGCTAAATGCGACAAAGAATGTAGATGATTGTGCAATAAATAAGATGATTATTTTGATAAACAATGCTATCTCATTTTTTATGTTTGTTGTGATTAGTCAGGTGATCATTTTCCCAGTAGAAAGGATGGATGATACAGGACAAGTGGGGAGGCAGTACCCTCACTTCTTATATGAGTAAAAGTAGACTTTTGGTGGTCCAAAATCTTCCAAGTGGGGAGGAATGATCCAGGAGGATCCCCGAATTCAAAAAATACTCAAAATGAAAGTTATCAGAATTGAATGAAACCAATTCCATTGTGACCAAATCATCACGCTAATTCTGGCCATATATTCACTTTCTCAAATGGGCTCTATATGTGAGAGTTATTGCACTCTGATCAGATTCTCAAACAACTAAAAATTCAAAGGTCAAACTAGAAAAAATTCAATATTGATGCCAACATGACATCATCAAGATACTTCATTATGTCGATATGGAAGAGACAGGTGGTGACATGTGACTGGGCAGGTTCTATAGGCGTGGACCAATAGTTACCATACTTGTGGCATATGTTTAAGTTAAGGTGGAGGTGCCACGTGGCCCAGGCATGGCCTGCCACATGGCACCCCATCATTGGATGGTGGATTTATGTAAAAATTGTGTAACTCATGAGAATGGAACCCGTGACTTGCTAAAAGGAGCTATTTGTTGGAACAGGGGAAGACCCAGGGTTCAACGCTCAATAGTGCACCAACAAATCCCTAACTACCATCCCTTTCGGCAACACCTGCGAAGCAAATGATGTCTCACCTGAGCTAGAGGCAGGGGTGGTTGCAGGACTGAGGTGTTTGCAACCTTAGTTGGGACACAGATCTTTGATTATATTGCTTACAATGCACTTAGCATCAATTATTTCCTAACATACATTCATTAATACACTTCTCGGAAAGCACAGAGAACCACAGTAATTGCTCAGATCTAGCACTTAGAAATGATAAACATGTTATACTCAATAGATTAAGCACTTAGCATCTTATGTATTATATCTAGAATGCATTCATATCTCATAAGAACAAAGAATCAATAGATATATCTAAACATATCAGAGCACTTAGCAAGAGAAAGACAAACACATCAGCATAGTACACAGAGTTACCATGGTTCACCCCCACCCTAGGGCTACGACCACAAAGTATTCTTTATATTGTCTTGGTCAAGAAGTTACAGCACAGAGCTTCAATGACCCTTACCCCGCATAGGACAAGAGATCTTCACAACTCGCTAGATCCTCTTTCCTTGGGTAGATCCAAGCACTAATCCTTCTCACACTCTGTGCACTCAACACTATTACATCACGCACAGAGCTCTTACAGGCACATAGACTCTTGATAACATAGATCCAACTTATCCATTAAGCCATCTACTAGACAAGGCCTCCTTTCTTACATGGCCTAGACCTCTATTTATACATAGAAAAAGGCCTAAACAAGGACCGACATCCCTTTCTCGTTACAATATTCCCAAAAAAAACCAAAAAGGTTCCACAAAAGGTGGCAAGATCCCGTGATCTCCGCTTCACCACGCACTTCGTTTTCGACAGGAAATCGAAGTACCAAATGGTCAACTATGACCAAGTATTCCTCAAAACTTGGTAGAGGGCCAACAAGCCCCCAACACTCACCTGTGACTCATCTCGAGTCATTCTTCTCTCGGTAGCTCTGCCTCAAAGGCCTCGAGCTTCACTCGAGCTACTTCGACCCATTACTTTGCTACTACTTCTTGCTAGGAAAACTCCTGAATGAGTGTGTTACTAACTGGTCCTTCTAATCACTTCTCTGTTGTGTTCATGACCTGTTCCAAGTCTGTCCCTTGGCTCTCAATCTCTAAGAATAGTTGACATGCCCTATCTTGCAAAGGGTGAAGTTGTTGCGTCACTTCCATGACCTTGCTCTGGATCATATGAATCTTCTTCTACATGACACGCTATTCGTGGGACCTCTTCATTTTATCTATGGTCGGTAGAGCCTTCAGCTATACCTGTAACTTCTTGGCTTGGTACTTCACCTCCTGGAGTTGTGACTCCAATTTATGCAATTCAAGGTTCTCGGATAGGTTTTCATGTATATACGCACTTCTACTACTTAATTGCTTACATTCTTTAGTGAGTGCCTTAATCCTTTCTACTGTACTTCGGGCATTCACTTCTCGTTGGTAACGTTCTTCTTGTGGACTACTCGGTATAGATTGGAGCTCTAGTTCTACTATTGTTTGTTGTAGTCACTAAAAGACTTCAACAAGCTTCATTACTTGGCATTCTATGGGTTCTTCTTCCTTCTGTTCTAATCCAGTCATAGAGCGAAATTCTCTGTTGACTACTTCTTCGATCCTGATTTGCTTCACGAGAAGTTTCTCCTTCTCCTTTTGGATCTTTGCGCATTCTTTATCAAACTTCTCTTGGATGGCCTCCTTCTCTTGCTGTGCATATTCACGCTGCTCTATGATTTCCTCGTGTACGTGCTTTAGGGCCTGGGTGGCCTGCGTTGTTAGTTCTTCTTCTTTTCGAAGGCGTACTTCGACTAGGTTGGAAATCCTACGAAGTTGAACTGGCTCATTTCTTGCTCCGAGTGTTCCTTCTGGCATAGGCATAGTGGAGACTGCACGGTTAGACTGGAGGGCTCACTGTACTCCTTGGAGATCGACTTTGATTCTGTCATAAATTGTCTTTTGCTTGTCCTCCTACTTTTATGTGATCTCTTCTATAGATTCATTCAAAGTCATGAGGAGAAAGCTGAAGTCATATGGATTGAGCGTGGTCTTCATCTTGGTCACGATTGCTTTGAATTTCTTTTTAATGGAAGACTTCGAAGGTGACCCTTTTCTTTTCTTTAAAACTTTGACTTCATCTTCTAGTTGTTGTTCAACTTCTTCTAGGTCTTCATCATTACCTTCTTCATCTGGTGTGACAAAATCTCTCCTTATAGAGAGGCTATCCACATCTTTAACCTCTTCAATTTTCTTTGTCTCCTTTGTCTTCTTTGTCTTCTTTGTCTTTTGTGTCTTAATAGGCCCAGGTGTGTCCTACGTAGCTTCTAGGCTATTGATATCTAAAATATTTGTTGGATATGCTGCAATGAGGAGGTCCACCGACCATTCCTTGGTAATCCCTTCAAGGTATTCTTATGTCAATTTATAATAGGACTATAGTTGTTCCTGGTGCTCATCAGTGCGTGGAGTTAGGTATATGAAGTGGCAGTTTGCGCTGAACTTCATTAAGGGTCTGAATCTGTGGAGTTTGTTCGAAGTAATGCAAAGTGTGGCTTGTATCATGGTATTCAACTAGATGTAGTATCTGTGAAAGAGGGAATTCGACTGCCATTTCCTGCTCATATCTATCATGTACCATAATGTACTGAACTTCGCAGCCAATGGTTCAAATGGTAGGGTTTCAGGAAAAATGACATCCTCTAGCATTTCCCATGCTATGAAGGAGATCAAGATGAGAAGTCAGTTGAAGTGGAACTCATATCCTTGGTCTTGCGGTTCTTTGCAATCCAATTCGAGTTGATCCTCTAAGTACTTCGACCAATTCATTTGGACTCCTTCTACACATTCTCCTACGAGATCAACTACAAACCCAGATACTTGCGTCGGTCTGTTTTTGTAGACTAACTTTCCTGCAATCATCTGACATGTGAGGCACACTGCGCCACTGTCAATAAAGGTTACCTTGTAACCTCGCGTGCCTTTTTCAACATTTCCATAGTTCTCTTTAATCTTCTGTGAAAGAGTGTGATCCATGGTCTTTCTAGGGTAATAGTCTTGTGGGTCAAGGCCCTGCATGCCCATCCCGGTGATATGATTGATCAACTTTGGATCAATCGTTATACGCCAGTACAACCAGAGATATCCTCCATGGTATCTCTCCAGTAGCAGTTTTACGCAAGTGTTCACCTCCTGGTTCCTACCAAAGTGTGGAATCTTCATTACATTAAGTAAGGTGGACTGTGCGAGGTTCATCATCCATTGCTGAGGGACGATCTTGGAATTCTTCCCATTTTTCATCGTCAAATACTTGTGCGGGGCAAGCATACTTTAGGCTTTCCGGTAACCAAGGTTGAAGTCACAAAAATTTAATGCTGCGAGCTTGGTCTTCTCAGTGTGAACTACATGCACACCCTTCGGTAGGTATGCAGTGATTATAGGATAGTTGTAATCTTAGGGCACACTATCACGGTTGATTACACCTTTCAGAGGAGGTATGTAAGAGGGAAGTATTCTTGGGATCAGTTTGGCATTCGCGATGTCATCTCTATGTTTATTACGTTTCTCGGTGATATGTCAAGATGGTCCAGCTCGAGCATTGGATTGAGAAGCTACTACTCCTCTTGATGATGAAGCTTAGACTCTGGTGGACATTCCTCTTTCCGACATAACTCTTTCGGTTCTTAAGATAGCGAGTACTTCTCTCACCGATTCTTCTGTTGCGCTAAGCTCGTTAGACATGTAAGCTCAGGATCACTTTCTCAGGTTGTCAATGGGATGAAGGTATCATAATCGAGTAGAGAGCAAGGAAGGGTAGTCACTATTCCACAATGCGGGTATTTTGTGAGCTCAAGATCTCAATTGGAAAAAAGTGTCTTCTAGGCATGGCGTGACGGAATAAGTAAGTAAAGTTATAATGGACTGCTTACAATGGATAGGAGGGTCCATTAACTCTTGATCTGTCAGTTATGGCATAATCTAACGACTAGGTAACAAGTAATAACTTTCTTTCGAGCCGTTCAGGCCATCAGCGGAATGGGTATATCATCTTCTAACGACTATATTACTTCGACATGGTGAAGTGCCATATGTCATTGTTCTTCTATCTCGACGAAGCTCAAATTCTACATGTTTTCCTTCTGCGGGTTTTCGTCTAGAACGTTCTATAATTTCTCCAAATTCACTTTCTTCTTCATGAGTTTTCTATCCTTCTTCCCAGTGAGCTTCCTCTCAATCATCCTTTTTTCATTCTGATTCTTTTCTTCTCTTGACATGGTAACTTCGCAGTGCTGAGATTATTTCTTCAGATCCACGGGTATTACTTGTCCAACATATTTTTTGGTCCTCTATGGTTCTTCTAGCATTCTGTAAACTTTGTCATCCAAGTTCCTGGGGTCAAGAACCCTTGATCTATTCTCATGTTTTTCAATCAACTGCGCGATCCTTCTAGTCATGAAGTCTCTTAACTCTTGTCTCTGTTGTTCTAGGTCCTTTTCTGCTTCCTGTTTTCTGGCTTGATCTTTCTCAATCCAAGCTTTACCAAGTAACATAGTATATGGGGTTTCATCCTCCATGAACTTAACAATCTCAAAATCTTCTTTTATCAAAGCTCCAGGGCATTCATAGATATCTGAGTGATCTTTCCACATAGGTTTACCATCTTTCCTCTGAATAACCCTATTCCTCCTAATGCAGGGGTCATGTAAGGTCTTCCTATATCTTTCTAGGTTCCTTTCGTCATAATGTTCACCCGTGTTTCTTCATCCAAAACATAGTCAATGTTGAAGTCTCCTATTCTCACTTCGATCTGTTCTTTCTTCTTAAATATTTCTAGTAAGCTGAGGTCTCTGTGATCATTAAGGATTTCTTTCATTTTCATCAATACTTTCTTTGATTTTTTCTGGGGTTCCTCTATAATCCGAGTCTCTTGATCTCCTGCTTGCTCTATATTCATATTTTCAAGTCTATCAATCATTCTAGGGAAATCGAGTACTTCATGGTCCATAGCCTTACAACAAAGACAATTGGGTCTTCACCTAGGGAATTCCTTAGCAAGATGTCCATGCCTTCTGCAATTGTAACAAAGAGTTAATCCTTTCTTTCTCTTCAATGATCCCCAACTTTTCATGTACTGTGTGCTAGGATCCTAACCATTAGCCTGAAAAAATTTCTTTCTAGGATCCTGCATCCATTGGCTAGTCCCAAAATGCTTCTTGTGCATAGGTATAACATATCTATCACTATACTTATCATATCTATTCATATCAAACTTTCTTTCATCTATTAATGCCCTAGTTTTGAAGCTAGGATAGAATCTATCAAACATATCTAGATCCATGCTTTAGAAACAAAAAGTTTCACTTATCTTACTTCTACAAAGCACAAAGCTTCCAGATCGAACAATTTTAACTATTATTACCTTTATCAAATAACAGAGCTTATAGATATTACCTTTTTCTTGCAGATCTCACCTCTTTCTTCGCAGATCTAACTTCTTTTTCTTCAGATCTGACCTCTCTTCTTCAGATATGACCTTTTTTTATTGGCACAAAGCTTCATAGGTCAAACAGAACACTGTGCACTACGGAAACAGATCTACGCACAAAAAATATTTCACACAAAGCTTCTTATTCTTTAGTTCCCATCAATCATAGTTCTAGGTGGTGGCAACAGAACCATTTGTTGGCACAGGGGCAGACCCAGGGTTCAACGCTCAAGAGAACACCAACAAATCCCTAACTACTGATACTTTCGGCAACACCTGCGAAGTAGGTGAAATATCACCCTGAGGTAGAGGTAGGGGTGGTTGTAGGACTCAATTGTCTACAACCTTAGCTCGGACACAAATCTATGATTATCTTTCTTACAACATACTTAGGATCAGTTATTTCCTAACATACATTCATTAATATACTTCTCGGAAAGAATAGAGCACCGCAGTAATTACTCAAGTCTAGCACTTAGCAATGATAAACAGGTTATACTCAATAGATTAAGCACTTAGCATATTATGTATTATATCTAGCATGCATTCATATCTCATAAGCACAAAGCATCAATAAATCTATCTAAACATATCAAAGAACTTATCAAGAGAAAGACAAACACATCAGCATAGTACACAGAGTTATCATGGTTCACCCCCACCCTGGGGCTACGTCCACAAAGTCTTCTTTATATTATCTTGGTCAAACAGTTACAACGTGAAGCTTCAATGACCCTTACCCCACATAGGGCAAGAGATCTGTGCAGCTCTCTAGATCCTCTTTCCTTGGGTAGATCCAAGCACTAAGCCTTCTCACACTTTGTGCACTCAGCACTATTATAGCACACATAGAGCTCTTACAGTCACAAAGACTCCTAATCACATAGATCCAACTTATGCACTAAGCCATCGACTAGACATGGCCTCCTTTCTAACATGGCCTAGACCTCTATTTATACATAGAAAAAGGCCTAAACAAGGACCGACATCCCTTTCCCGTTACAATATTCCCTAAAAAACCCAAAAAGGTTCCACAAAAGGTGGCAAGATCCCATGATCTCTGATTCACCATGCGCTCTATCTTTGACAGGAAGTCGAAGTACCAAATGGTAAACTATGACCAAGTATTCCTCAAAACTTGGTCGAGGGCCAACATTAGCGCTTTGAGGAATGATCCATTACCAACAAGCCAAACGTAGGACTTGTTTAACCAAGCCCAAAACATTGTATATATGTTGCATTGTATTATGGTATGGTGCAAAGGGGGACTAGGGCCAAGCCCCAGCCTGTGGTTTCTTGTCAATGACATATAACCAGGTGGCATGGCACGTTAGTCTAACCGCCCAACCAACAAACCAGCCTGTGGATTGGGCACTCCTCTGATGACAAAACCACTAGGCAGGGTCACGTTTCAAATCAAAGGGCCTAGATTTGGGGTGCCCCCTTTTCACATGACTTGTACTTATAACCACCAATGCACGCAATTAGCAGCACCCTCCACCATATAACTTGGAGCCATAACCAAAGGGTTACGCGCAACAGGACGGGCATGGTCCCATTAAAATTGCACATGTGACCATAGTTGAAGGGCTAGGGGCCAACACCCAGCCCAAAGGGATGGCTCTTGGCCACATTAGTACCATATGACCATTGTTTGCGCTTGTGCCCTGCCTAATGTTTAGCTCAGAATATGTATTTTTTAGGATGTTTTGGCCATGTGGAGGGGGATTTGATCCCAAAAAGAGGCCACATCTTTAGGGGAAGTTGGGATTCTCTTTTTGAGCCTAAAAACTATATAAACTAGGATTTTTGAGCTTGAGGGGTAACTTTTTGATGCATGGATTTTGAGGAGCAACTTGTGTAATTTGGCCATTTCTCATGTTTTGAGAGGCATTTTCTCATGTTTTGAGGGACATTTTGTCATGTAATGAGAAGAGATTGATGAGGCATGTATGTATCTAAGTAAGGAGGTCTTGTACAACAAATCAAAATCCTTTTTTAATAGCAAAGAGCCAATGTAAAGAGATCTTGAGCATTTGAAGAGCAATAAAGAGGTCCACTTGGAAGCATGCCTGGAGATGTAGCCAAAGATTGGTGAACTCCGTTAACAAGTTCTTGTGTATACTTATATTTATTGTTTGCTACTATCTTCTCTTAATTTGCATCATGGTTTATAATGGTTGAACTCTTTAATCATTAATGAGTATCAAGTAAAATTCATAATTATTATTCTGCAACAAGTTATAGAGGTTTATGTGTTTCACATTCTTATCGATCCGATGCATAAAGTACATTAAACTTAAATTACAATTTGCCAGTAAAACCCCACATTTTTGGATCAAGGAGCCTCAAGACCTAACATTGATGACCATAACTTTGTTATTAATGATGGATTTCATATCTACGGGTCTGAATAATCAAGACACTAATTTTTTTTTCAATAGATGCCCCAACCTATACAAAACATTTCAAAGGGTTTATTATAGCTCGTTTTAAAGGATTTCATGTTTTCTTAAATGTTCCTTTTATGGAATTTCATTTCATTTCCTGGTTTATGAGATATCATTGATTGAAGTGTGAAAGGTCTGTAAAACAATGTGAGCGCACGTACCTTGAGTTTCAAGAATAATTTTCTCACTCCATGGGATACAATAGAGAAATTATCTTATGTCAATGGAAATATCTCTTCGCTACCTCATATAGGTCTTAAAAATAATATTATTTCACCATCAGTGAAAAAAGAAGAATACCACATGTTTTCAAGCCCATGACAGAGTTTGGATTTTTTAGCAAAATGGTGCCAAGGATTAACCCTTGGAAGGTTGAATTGCAATTTGGGTCTCAGTTTCTGATACCTCCACCCTGATCTCTAGTAATTATTTCTCATTCGACATAGATCCTTTGGCTATGGCCATCTTGGTATCTTGGTGGCATAAAATTCATTCTCTTGTTGGAAATGCGAAGAATCAATCGTGTGGTTCTTCTAGAGGAGAAGGAAGTAAGAGAGGATGCAAAAAAAATAATTTCAGAGGAAAGGGGTAGGAATAATACCCATGAGTAATTTGATCTTCACTATTTCCATTATGGAAATAAGGTTCATGATAAAAATACATGTAGGATACCATGGGAGAATATCAAAGACAAGTAGGAATAAAAAGGAAAATCTCCTAAATCTACGCAATTTGTTATTGCTCATTATAGTACTAGCATAAATGAAGAAATGTTCAAAACTTCATTTTCTTCCTAGAGAGATGCTTGGTGTCTTGATACTAGTGAAACCTAGCATAATAAGTTTTGGAGAGAATTCTTTGAAGTATGGTGAAAATGTTGATGGCAGAGTAAGTTTTGCATATGGATCCGGTCTCAAACCTACGGGAATTGGAACCATTCAACTAAAATTGTTTGGATCCCTAGAATTTGTTTTTCAGCATGTTCTCTATATTCCTGAGTTGAAGAGGAACTTCTTGTCTATTCTTCACATTTGACATCAAGGCCATTCCATTCACATGCTTGATGGGAAAGTTGAAATAAGGAGATATTTCAAAAACATGGTTGTCATGCTCAAATGGAAAGATGGAAAATTGTTGAAGTTCAAAGGGACATCTATTGTAACATCCCCAATTTTAATCCCCAAAATTATAATGTAATTGTATAAATGTCATTATGTTGGTGATCCAATATGTTTGGGGAAAAGAGATTATATTGATTAATATGTCTGAGGGATGAATTGTATATTATGTATATTGAAATAATTACCAAAAGTAAAAATTGTTGGATGTGATACGAGAGGAATGAAAGCAATGGGGGGTTATGATTCCACAAGAGAGAGAGGTCCAAGGGGAATTTTATTCATGGGGATTAATCTAACTCACGTTCATGAAATTATTATCATCATGTAAACATTTTATTTTATTGTTGAGTGTCCACAAGGCCAATCATTAAACTCATGTAAGAGGGTGGGTGTGAGTGTTCACATACCATAGTTATTGGAGAGAGTGGGATGAAGTACAATTGTCTTTGGGAAGAGTGAGAGTCAAGCAAGAAAGAAAAAATAAAGAGTGAGACAACTTTTGCATGGAGATTTTGGGCAGCAAAGGAAGAGTTGAGTGTTGGAAAGAGAACCAACCATGACATGCTTGAAGGAAACCATTGTTTGATTGTGTGTTATGATGGAAATGAGGCTTGTCTTCCTGTAAATTAGGTTGTAATCATGTAGTGTATTTCCTATTGAGGAAATGGATCAATATCCTAGTGAAGGATATTATGAGCTCTCTTGAAACAACTGAGAGTTCCTGAAGTCCTGTTATAACAAGATTTACCACACCTCATGCAAACTTGCTCAGAAGGCCTTTTCCATTTCCCTGTGCATACTTGAGGTCCCCTTTTGCAATTCCCATAGATAAAAAACATATTTTTCCACACACACATGCCCTAATAGCTATACAACATGTGTATACATAGGTTGCACCATTACATCCTACATACATTGGGTTTTGTGCTCAAAATTAAAAAAATGGTGTCGGGTTTCCATGTCACGTCACAGGATCCATGATCCTCGACCTTCCATATACTGGAAACGTTTTGAATCATCCCTTTAGTTCCATTTGAAATTTATAAATGGGCCTTATCCAAGGTGTGGAGAAGAGGAGAAGAATTTAACTTTGACAGAAAAGTTACTCTGGAAAAATTATTCACTTCATATTGAGTCTGCATCCCTTTTTCCTTTTAAGTCTGAACACATTGCTCATCCCCCAAGCTCTTCCCTATTTAATGAAGAACCTAATTGACTCTCTTATATGATATTGCCTTTGGTGGAGGATTGTAGTGGTGGAGGCCTAGCTGAAAGGGACTTAGTTTCTTGGTTTTGAATGTGCCGACACATAATTTTTCCATTCATACACTACTGTTGATTTCATTTTAATAGAAATACTTTTTTCTTGTCCAATTAATGTCTTGCAAATATATGAATTTTTATTCCATGGGTATATTTGTTATGAACATTGATGGATTATTCTATCATGTGTGCTAAATTTATAAATTATCACCATATGCTTGTGTATCTTGGTTGTTGAGGACAAGTTGCAGGTGTATTTTTTTTATTCAAGTGCTCAACGGTGGACTTCATCGAATGTATGGATGGGGTATGCTCTTTATCTTGTCTTGTTAGCATATTTATTTATATAGAATACATGAGATTAAAGTTTATTTATGCAATCATTTTCATATGTTGTGGTTTAGCCCATGCCATAGAGTGATTTTCCTCGTAATAGAATTGGAAACCATACTGGGGATTCAATCCTCTTTTCCGGGTTTGGAGTGTTTTTCTCCTTGATTTCTCTCGTTTAGATGGAATTTCTTGTCGTCTGATTTCCTGATATCCTTTTTTCATTTTGATTCCGAGTTTCTTGGCCTTATCCTTAACCTGGAAGTGTTTTAATACATATACATGTTTTTTTCCCTGACAGTCGCGTACATACACAATCTTTCGTTATGTAGGAAGTGTATATATGTGGGTTTCTTCTGAGCAGTCACATACATCATCTTTGTTTTCTAGATTGTTGAGTTTGATGTTTGTTGGGTAAGTTTTGATGGTTGTTGAGTCTTATTAGGTCTCTTCTATGACTGTTAAGTGCCTGTAGAGTGATAGGAAACCTTTCTTTGGTTGAATTTTTGGGCATTTTTTATTTCACATCATCATTTTCATTAATTGTCCATGCATCTTGGGTTGGGTGTTTGGTTCTTGATATTCTACTTGATTTTTCTTTGTTTACATATAATAGGTTCTTTATATCAATTTGTTGCTCAGTCCTTGTAATTTCATTCTTTTATATCGAAAATACCAAAAAATAAATAAAAAATTGCATCATTTCCATTTGATCTTTTGGGTTCTTTTCATCAATATTAGTACATATATAGAAAGATTGCATCTTATTTGAAATTGCATAATTGAATTGAAAGTTGCATTTAGAAAAGATTATCGTTTATTGGGAATTGAACTTAGGACTTTGAATTTTATTCATATTCATTTATTTTACTTGCTGAGTCGTAACATCGCCGGTTTCACGACTGCACCTTTTGAGTAAGAAAAGCTGCTAAAAGTAATGTTGATAAATTTAAAATTGATTAGAAACAATTTTATTTTTCAAGGTGCACAAACTATCTTAAGATTTAGAGCCTTGTAATAGGATTTTGTGAGTAAACTTCCCGAAGGGTATTAAACTCAACATATGAGTCTGACTAAGGGAGTGGTGAAATCTATTGTATAATTGGTGATGTCAGGAGGCTCTGCTCACATTGGATTTAAGCACGAGGTCTCATGAAGTTGGTTGAGGAGATATCCCTCCCATAGCTTCTTAGCATCAGAGATATTTCTAGGGATCTATTCCTATATGGGGGTCTTGCTAGTACCTTTACCTCTATGAGAGGTGGTTCATTCGATATTTTAGGCTTTTCTACCCTACCCATAGGATAGACCTGACTTACGACTGTTTTCCTGTGCATTAGTTATATTGTGGTGGCTTAGTTTCTTGACATAAGTAGTTGCATAGGTTACTTGCATGGGTTATTTTGCAAGTACCATGGGTCAGAAATGCAAGTACCATGGTGACAACACACATACTTTATGGACGATTACCTCTCTAGGGGGATCTGACTAACTGGTTGTTAATCCCATGATGACCCTTATAAATGATTCTGATACATCCGATCTTTGGCAGGGAGTCTCAGGCCCCTCTTGGGAGAGGCATACCTAATTTAGTGAGGGAGGCCCCTTTTCAGCCACTATATATTGATTGTGTGCATTGGCCTTTTTTCTTTACTTTGGTGTAATCTATAATTATTACTTGGCCTTAGGATTTTGTATTGTGTCGTGAGTTTTCATTGATATGGTTAGTAGATCCCCCATGACTCCCTCAGTTAGTGCTACCCATCCAATGGTCTTTTCTCATTCCATGGGGATGAATCCTTTTGTATTTTCGAGTGGTACGTCGAATCATGATACTCAACTAATACCTTGGGACTCTAATCATTTTTCTCATGGTATGCCAGACATGTCTTTGCACTTTCCATCCTCTATCTCATCGTCTTATGTGAACTCCTAGTTTTGGGTATGGGGCATGATGCCTCCTTATTCTCCCTTTTCATTTGGTGGGATTCATATCCCTCAACCAACTCTTACGATAGGAGGTTTAAATATTCCTTCCTACAGATCCAATCGTAGCTTCATGTTTCCAGTAGCAAGTGCTCAATTGGGCGATCATTCTACTTATTATGTCTCGTCCATCTATCCTTATTCTGCTATATCAGTTCCTACAAACGTTTTTCCCATGGAGGACCTATGTCTTTCATTTGGTGTTTCATCCGAGGGGAGACAATTTTATAGTATGGAAAACCCCCTTCACGAAGTTTCTTCATATGGGGGAAAAATATATCCTCACATGAGTAACCATTATCATGTTTCTTTCTCTTTGCAAGAGGCTTCCTCAGTGTCGATGCCCTTACACCCATTTATGAACAAATTTTGAGGAGGATACTATCCTGTCGGATAGGGCCATGGTTTATACCAAAACCATTCATGGCCTACAATTTCTCAAAACCAGTGTTTCCCAAAACCTTGGTCTCAAATGCCACAACCAACCACCGGCAGTACAATCACTGCAAGTCATACTGGAATTATATCACCAACCTTTTTTATTCATGTTGGATATTAGTTGACAACCTATGCAAGTCATGTTGAATACTAGCAACCAATCACTGCAAGTCATGTTGGGGGAACAAGTCTAGTCACTGCTAGTCACACTGCACATACATCACCAACCTTTGCTAGTCATGTTGGGGATTCATCACCAACCTCTTCTAGTCATGTTGGGGATTCATCATCAACCTCTTCTAGTCATGTTGAAGGTTAGTCACCAACCTATGCTAGTAATGTTGGGAATTCATCACCAACCTCTGCAATTCATGCTGAAGATTTGATACTAGCCTCTACAAGTCATGTTGGGAGCATGTCACCAATCACTGCAAGTCATGCTGGGGGAATTCATACGATTGAGAAGCCTTGACGTATAAGATGTAAGCCCATTTTTTTGTGTATTATTTGCAAAGGATATCACCTTACTCATTTGTTACCTACTACTAATGTGATATTGTTGGCACAGGGGCAGACCCAAGGTTCAATGCTACAACAACGCACCAACAAAACCCTAACTACCGACCCTTTCGGCAACACATGCGAAGAAGACGAAGTCTCACCTAAGGTAGAGGCAGGGGTGGTTGCAGGACTCAAGTGTCTGCAACCTTAGCTGGGACACAGATCTATGATTGTAATACTTAACAGAGCACTTAGCACTGACAATTCATCAATATTCAACCACTATATACTTCGTAGATAAAATGAAGCATCGCATCATTCATCCATATATGATGTATCTAAGCACTTATCATAGAGAAGTAGGTTAGATATAAAAAATTCAAGCATTAATCACATTCATATAAGTCATATCTAACATCCATATACCTCAATAGAACAAAGCATAAGAAAATCTATCTATCTATATTAAAGCACTTAGCAATAAAGACATAAACACATAAAGACATCACACAAAGCAGAGAAACACAACATATACGTGGTTCACCCCCACCCTGGGGCAATGTCCACCAAATCTTCTTCTTTATTAGCTTCTTCAATAGGTTACATGCACAGAGCCTCAAAACCCTACTTTGCATAGGACAGGAGATCTGTGCATCTCTCTAGATCCTCCTTCCCTGAGTAGATCTAAGCACAAAGCCTTCCACAACCTCTTGCAATGACTTGCACTCATCTCTGAAAGTCTCACACAATATACACAAAGCACTTACAATCCTTCAATCACATAGATATAGCACTTATCATATTAGCCTAACATCACATAGATGCCCCTCCTTACATTGCCTAGACATCTATTTATACTTTACAAAATAGGCCTAAACATGGGTAAACCCATGGGTCAACATCCCATACCCGTTACATAATCCCAAATCCCAAAAAGGACCCAAAAAGGGGCTAAGATCCCATGATCTCTACTTCGTCTTGCGTTCCACCTTCAACATGATGTCGAAGTTCCAAAATAGGTCAAACTTGACCAAGGATTTCCCAAAACTTGGTCAAGGGCCAATAGGGCCCCAACACTCACATGTGACTCGTCTCGAGTCACTCTGATATGGGTAGTTCTTCCTCAAAATCCTCGAGCTTCTTTGACTTTCTTTTGTGTCTTAGCCTCCTGTTTAGTGAACTCTTGGATGATTGCATCATTGACATGTCCTTCTAGGCATTGTTCAACTATAGTGACAACCTGCTCCAATTCTTCTCCTCGGCCTTCTACCTCTATGAACAATTGGTAATCCTTATCTTGTACAAGTTGGAGCCTTTGATTTACTTCCATAAATATTCTCTGGATAATGTGAATCTACTACTGGGAAGTGCAATGCTCTTGGGATCGCTTCATTCTCTCCACAGCTAACAGGGGCTTCAGCTATGCTTGTATCATTTCAGCTTGATACTTCACCTCTTGGAGTTGTGACTCAAGTGCCTTCAGTTTTGGATTTTCAGTGAGTTTCTCATAGGTTTGGGCACTACGATCAGTGAGTTTCTTACATTCCATAGAAAGGGATTTTATTCTCTCAACTGCGCTTCGAGTAGTTGCTTCTATTTGATCCCTTACATCATGTGGGGTCTCTAGCACTGCATGGAGCTCTAAGTCTTCGATGCGTTGTTGTAGGTGTTGGATAACTTTTGTGAGCTACTCTACTTGCTACATGACTCGATCCTCTACCTTTATTTTGACGACTGTCACAGAGCGGAGTTCTCTATTGACCACTTCTTTCAATTTGAGTTGCTCCACGAGAAACTGTTCTTTTCCTTGTTGTAGTTGTGCTTTTTCTTCATCAAACTCTGATTGGAGATCAATCTTTTCCTATTTTGTATCTTGACGCTTCTCTACAAGTACTCCTTTCACTTGCGTCAAATACTAGGTGGCTTGTTTTGTTTCCTCTTATGCTCATCGAAGGCGAGCGTCAAGTGTCTCAGTTAGTCAATGGAGTTGGTTTGGCTCATCTCCCAAATCTGGTTCGCCCGATAGCAGGGGCACAATGGAGACTGCACAACTGTACTGAAGGGCCTATTGTACCCCTCAAAGTTTGACTTCAATCCTATCATACATTTCTTCCTACTTCACTCCTTGTTTCTCTACTATCTCTAGTGAAGCATCGTTTAGGGCGGCTATGATGAAGTCAAAATCATCAGAGGTGAGGACAGTATGCATCCTGGTCATGGAGGCTTTAAATTTCTTCTGCGAAGAAGGTTTTAGGGGGGAAACCTTTGTTTTCTTCAAAGGTTCGACTTCGTCTCTAGGTGGTGTTACCTCGCCTTGTCTCTGTTCAGATTCTACTTCATCACCACCCCCTCGGTCAGGTGACATGGAAGCAGTATTCACTAAGGTTCTTCTTAAGTTTTGGACCTCCTCATTCTTCTTCTATCTGCTAGTTTTCGGTGTACTATATTATTTATGATTGTCCTATGGGCTGTCAATATCAGATATCTCTATGAGGTTGGTGGAGATAAGGAGGTCAACGGACCATTCCTTGGTGATCTCCTCAAGGTCTTCTTCTGTATGTTTGTAATATGACTAGAGCTACTCTTGATGTTCATATGCTTGCACTGTAATGTATATAAAGTGACAATATGCGTTTAACTTCATTAGTGGTTAAGACCTTTGTAGGTTGTTCTGAGTCATGCGAGGCTCAGCTTCTATGGCTTTCTTTACCTGGAGGTAGTATGTATGAAACAAAGAATTTGACTACCATTGTTTGTTCATATCAGTTGAATACCACAGGGTAGCGAACTTCACGGCAAGTGGCTCGAACGGCTCTAGGTCAGGGAGGTCTCTCCTTCCAGCATCTCCCAAGAAACAAATGTAATTAGGACCAGGAGCCAACTAAAATGAAATTCATAACCCCGATCTTGTGCTTCTAGGCAATCTAGTTCCAACTGTTTAACTAGGTACTTCGCCCAGTTCATTTGTAGGCCTTTCGCGCACTTCCCTACGATGTCAACAACAAAGTCGGTGGCATGCGTAGGTAATTTCTTCCTTACTAACTTTCCAGCTATTAGTTGACATGTGAGGCACACTATGCCACTCTGGATGGAATATACCTTGTAGCCTCTTAGTCCCTTCTCAATGTCGCCATATGTATCCTTGATCTTCTATGAAAGTGCACGATCTGCGAATTTTCCTAGATAAAATTCATGTGGGTTGGGTCCTTGCATATTCAGTCCTGTGATCCTATGGATCAACGTTGGATCAATTGTAATGCAATGGTCTAGCCACAAGTATCCACCATGGTAACATGATAGTAGCATCTTGATACAGGCATTGACTTCCTGGTGTCTTCCGAAGTGTGGGATCTTCATGACATTCATAAGGGTCGATTGTGTGAGGTTCATCATCCACGACTAAGGGATGATATTAAATTTCTTCCCATTAGTTCTGGTTAGGTACTTGTATGAGGATAGGATACCATATATCTTTTTATCTCTGAGGTTGAAGTCATTGAACTTCAACCCTGTGATCTTGTCCTTCTCTGTTCGAACTGCACGTATCCCCTTCGGGAGGTACGTAGAGACCATAGCATACTCAAAGTCTCTTGGCACACTATCATGATTCACCACAATAGCTAGAGGTAGGATGTAATTGGGAAATATGTATGGAATCAACTTCACGTTTTCTAGGTCATCTTTATGCTTGGTTCTCTTTTCTACTGATGGTCGAGATGGCCTCTATCCACGAGCAGTCGATGGAGAGGCTTGTAGTCCTCTCGTCGATGATGCTTGTACACTTGTAGACATCGACATCACTCATTCAGTCATGAAGTCGATCATAACTTCTTCGAAAACTCTCTCTATTGCATTGAACTTGTCTGACATACACGCTCGGGGTTGGAAATCTTTGGGTTTGAGGAGTAACTTAGACACTGCAATAGGATAGAAGGAAATAGTGCAATGATCACTATATAAAATCAACAAGTCTGCAGGCTCAAATTCATGATTAGAAAAATTGTTCTCGGTGCATGGAATGATAGGATAAATAGATAACTTAGCAACGGAATTCTTGAAATGGTCGAGAAGCCTTCATTAAATCTGTTCTATCCGTTATGGTGCGGTCCAACGGTATGGTGGTGAACCATAAATGCATTTCTACCCATTCAAAGGATCGGTTGAACAGTTATATTGGTCCCAATGGCTATATTGCTTCACCATGGTGAAGTTCCATGTGATGTTGTTCTATTATCTCGGCGAAGCTCCAATTTTGCAGATTTTCCTTCTACGAAGTTCCCTTTGGAACCTTCTATAACTTGTCGATCTTAGCTCTCTTCTTACTTAGTTTTCTAGATTTCTTTCCAGTGAGCTTCGCTTCGATATGCCTTTTTCCATTCTGATTCTTATCTTCTTTTGGCACAGTTACGTCACATTGTTGAGATTATTTCCTAAGAGTCGAGGGGGATACTTCTTCTTTATCTGGAATAGGTACTTCAATATTTTGTGGGTATTCTAGTTTTCTTGAAACTTTGATATCCGGGTTTCTTGTGTTAAATAGCTTCGATCTGTTCTTTTGTTCTTCAATTAAGTGTGTGATCCTTCTATGCATGAAACATTTTAAATCTTGATTCTTCTGCGCTAAAACTTCTTTTTCTTCTTTCCTTCTGGCCTGATTTCTTTCAATCCAAGGTTTTCCCAGTAACATGGTAAATGGGGTGTTGTTCTCAATAAATTTAATAATCTCAAAATCTTCCTCTGTCAAAGTTCCATTGGAATTCATAGATGTCTGGGTGAGCTTTCCACACAGGTTTATCAGCTTTCCTCTAAATGGACCTATTCCTCCTAATTAAGGAATCGTAGCAATCCTTCCTATATATTCCCAGGTTATTTCTGTCATGATATTCACCTGTGTTTCCTCATCTAGAACATAGTCAATGTCGAAGTCTCCTTTTCTTGCTTCAAGGCATTCTTTTTCTTTGAAAATTTCTAATAAACTGGCATGTCGGTGGTCATTCGGGGTTTCTTTTATCTATAGAAATGCTTTCTCTTATTCATTTTGGGGTTCTGCCATTTCTGGATCTTCCTTAGGGTTTTCATGTCTCATGTTCATTCCTTCAAACTTAGCAATCATTCTAGGGAAATCCAATACTTCATGGTCCATAGCTTTGCAACAAATACAACTAGGTCTTCTCCCAGGGCATTCCTTAGCAAGATGTCCTAGTTTTCTGTAGCTGTAGTAGAGGGTTAATCCTCTCTTTCTTTTAAATGATCCCCATCCTTTCATGTACTGCGCACTAGAATCATGGTAGCTAACCTGTAAACATTTATTTCTAGGATCCTACATCCACTTGTTAGTCCAAACATTCTTTCTATGCATAGGTATAACATATCTTTCACTATTCTTATTATATCTACTCATATCAAACCTTCTTTCATCTATTAGTGCCCTAGTTTTCAAGATAGGAAAGAATATATCAAACATAACTAGATCCATACTTTAGAAACAAAAAATTCCACTTATCTTACTTCTATAGAGAACAAAGCCTTCAGATCTACTATTCTTACCTTTATCAAAGCACAGAGCTTCCAGATCTTACCTCTTTTATTCAGATCGGGCTTCTTTCTTTAGCACATAGCTTTATAAATCAAGTAAAATACTGTGCACTAGAACGATAGATCTATGCACAGAGATTTCACAGTTTTAGGTCAGATATTTGCACAAAGCTTCCTCTTTCTTAGTTCCCAGCAATCACAGTTTTAGGTCGGATATTTGCACAAATATTCCTATTCCTTAGTTCCCAGCAATCACAGTTTTAGGTCCCGGCAATGGAACCATTCATTCGCACAGGTAAAGACCTAGGGTTCAACGCTACAACAATGCACCAACAAAACTCTAACTACCAGCCCTTTTGGCAACACCTGCGAAGTAGATGAAGTCTCACCCGAGGTAGAGGTAGGGGTGGTTGCAGGACTCATGTGTCTTCAACCTTAGCTGGGACACAAATCTGTGATTGTAATACTTAACAGAGCACTTAGCACCGACAGTTCATCAATACTGAACCACTATCTACTTCGTAGATAAAACAGAGCATCACATCATTCATCCAGATCTGATGTATCTAAGAACTTATCATAGAGAAGTAGGTTAGATATAACATATTCATAAACTAATCACATTCATATAAGTCATATATAATATCCATATACCTCATTAGCACAAAGAATAAAAAGATATATCTATCTATATCAAAGCACTTAACAAATAAAGACATAAACACATCAAGACATCGCACAAAGCAGAGAAACATAGCATATATGTGGTTCACCCCCACCCTAGGGCTATGCCAACCAAATGTTCTTCTTTATTATCTTATTCAATAGGTTACATGCATAGAGCCTCAAAACCATACTCCGCATAGGACAGGAGATCTGCGCAACTCGCTCGATCCTCCTTCCCCGAGTAGATCTAAGCACACAACCTTCCACAGCCTCTTGCAATGAATTTCACTAAGCTCTACAAGTCTCACACAGTATGCACAGAGAACTTACAATCCTTTAATCACATATATCTAGCACTTAGCATATTAGCCTAACATCACGTATATGCCCCTCCTTACATTTCCTAGACATCTATTTACACTTTACAAAATAGGCCTAAACATGGGTAAACCCATGGGCCAACATCCCATACCTGTTACATAATCCCAAATCCCAAAAGGACCCAAAAATGGGCCGAGATCCCACGATCTATACTTCGTCTTGCACTCTGCCTTTGACAGGCTACTAAAGTCCTAAAATAGGTAAAACTTGACCAAGGATTTCCCAAAACTTGGTCAAGGGCCAATGGGTATAAGAAGCATGGTCCTTTCCTAGGGGACCTTTGGGTTCTGATACATCTTTGGTTTCCCAACATTTTATTCCTTCTTTGGTTGATACAGTGGTCGTGTCGATGTAATATTCAGTTGATCCCACTCTTTTTTTGTGAGGTGATGCATCTCTTGACCATGTTTTTTCGCATCATGTTCAACCAATGATCGTGTCGATGTAGTCTTCGTCCAACACCACTCCTATTTTTGGGGGTGATGCATCCCTTTATCTTGTTGTCTTGCATCATATTCAACCAACAGTTGAAGAAGTGGTGGTTCTGATGCAATATTCAGTCGATCCCACTCTTCTCTTGGAGAGTGAAAAGTCTAAGGAAGTGACATTGTCAATGCAATCTTCAATCAATCCCACTCCTCTTTTGGAGGGTGATGTGTCCTTTGACCATGTCCTTGGAATTTATAGTCCAGTACCTTTTTAACAAGGGAGAATTCTACTCTCTTCAAGTACACTCTCTCCAAGTCCTAGGGTGGTTTCCTTTGATTGGAATGATCTTGTAGATCCTTGATTTCCTTCTTCTACACCCTTCCAGATAAGGGGCATTCTTCGATATATTGTAGATAAGGTAACCTCTTTGGGTATTGAATCCTCCTCGACTTGGAAAGATTTGGGTTTTCCCAAGCTTGTGTTAGTTATCTATGAGTTGTTGACTTTTGAAGAAAGTCATGCATGGTAGCCTTGGCCTCCTCCATTATATGCTTCTTAGAAGAACATCCTCTGAGTCGTGTTTAAGCTCTTTTCTGACTCTCTGAAAAAGTGAAAATATTGTCGAGTGAACTTGTCTCTTTCACACTCGTTAATTGGATTTGAAAGGACATCCATTTCATGTAAGTTTAACCCCTTTTTATACCAAGTAGAGTATTTTCGAAAAAGGAACACTCTAGTCACTAGTGGCTAGAAGAGTTCTCCTGGGTATTGTTTTAGATTTTTCCGGGCCTAGGGGACTAAATGTAGGAAAAATGACATTCTTTGGCGTTAAGTTGTAATTTAATATCATTATCTTGCTTGCAGTATTGAGCCTATTGTCGGTTCTTGATTTTGCATTATAAGCCTATCACCTCAGCAGTTTGCATCATCAGCCAAGCAGAACCTTTCTTATATCCTTTGCAACTTGACACCCTATACCCCAAGACAAAAAATTACTCTGAGTGTCCATATCTAGCATGCACCTCCTTGCATTGAGCATAGGTATTTTCAACTATTAAAACTATTTTATTTCTCATGACACTTATTTCCTCCTTTGTATCATAGCATTCAGTTGACTATGAAAACACCAAAAACGACGGGCAAAAAAAGCGTATTACTTTATGTTGGCAGCAGTCATGTCGCCTTTGAACAGAGAAAAAAAAATTGAGTCCACTTTTCATCAAAATTTTGGGTTTATCGTGACCTTAGAAAGTTGATCTTGTTACTGAGAGTTTACTCCCCTAACTGGTTACTCTTCCAGTCCCTATGGAGAGTTTGATCAGTTCCTCCTACATCACAAATTTTCAACATTGGGTCTATGCTGCGAGAGTCATCCATATGTCTCATGCTCTTGTTCAAAGGATGTCTATCAGCCTATGTCAGCCATTTCTCAGAATTATTGACTTTGCATGTCTACCATACCCTCAGTGTGTCTCATATTTACATGAAGTTGTATTCCTACCATGTACCTTGGTCCTACTTTCCTTATGGGTAGGTAACCTTGAACCTAGAAGTCGACATCTCCTCATTGGTCACTGACTGGGGAGTTTCCCTTATGTTCGACGATAAGACATATATTTACACAATGGGATTCATGCAGTTTATTGGATTCCATTAGCCTTATTAGTGGTTTCCTCACCTTTTCAGTGGTTTTCCTCATTGGATTTTATTCAGAGGGTCTTTTTCGTGCACTACTTGCATATGGTGCATGCGGAAGACACACAAAGTCATTGGTTCGTGGACATGTTCTTCATCTGAGTTCCTCCAAATCATAAAGATCCTACTTTATACCTCATTATGAATGATTAGAGATGCCTTAATTCTCTCCTTTTAGTAGGTCTCCTTCCATCGAATTCAACTGATCTATTCTGGAAATGAGACTTAGAGTCCTATGAGTACCTAGAGGCTTGATGTCATCAGTGGCAGGTTCTTTCACCATCGACAGTTGGGAATACATCAATGTCTCTGGATAGATGTATTCTTCAAGTGTTCGACCTCAACAACTTTATTCACACTTGTAATAATGTACTCAGTGCCTTGATAGCTACTTTCATTATCAGTAGGTTGTCTCGCGTTTGTTAATGGTATACCTTAATTACTGACAATCAAATCAAGTCTCATTGTGTTTGACTTCAAATACTTTATTCACATGATGTATACTTTCACCTTTGGTGGATCATGTAGAAGACCTGAATATGCCAGCTCATATTCACAACTTTCCTGAGTTGTTTCTATCACTCATTGGATTAGTACCTATATGACTTTAGTGATCATGGGAGATGATATTGTATTCCATTGTATACATATATCTTCATATTGATTTTGAGATTGGTTTTCACTAGGCCTTGTTCATGACTATGATAGCCTATGGCATGTATCTACTTTTGTATTTCCTCTTCATGGCCATGAAAATATTTTTGGTATATTTCCACATGGATCTGCAATGTAATTCAAATTGGAAGACATGTGCAAAAATTCATTATGGATTGTGATATTCTTATGAAAAAAAAATTCATCCAGTTGGGTCTCCATTACTCCACTTATGGGAATTATAATGTATTTTGGCCATCGCAGATACTCCTCTGACCTCATAAATTAGGGGGCATCCTCACCGCATGCAAACTTTCTTAGAAAGACACTTCCATTTCCCTATGCAGACTTGAAGTCCCCTTTTGAAGTTCCCAGAGATAAAAAACATATTTCTCCATACATGCACACCCTAAAAACTATACAACGTGTGTATACATAGGTTGCACCATTACATCCCATGTACATCGGGTTTTGTGCTCAAAATTAAAAAATGGTGTCGGGTTTCCATGTCACATCACTGGATCCATGATCCTTAACCTTCCATATATTGGAAATTTTTCGAATCATCCCTTCTGTTCCATTTGAAGGCTATAAATGGTCCTTATCCAAACTATGGAAATGAGGAGAAGAATTCAACTTTGAGAGAAAATTTACTCGAAAAAAAAATATTTACTTCATATTGAGTATGCATCCCTTTGTCCTTTTAAGTTTGAACACATTGTTAAGCCCCCAAGATCTTCCCTATTTAATGGAGAACCTCATTGACTCTCTTATATGATCTTGCCTTTGATGGAATATTGAAGTGGTGGAGGCCCAGCTGGAAGGGACTTAGTTTCTTAGTTTAGAACGTGTTGACACGGAAGTTTGTCATTCATACACTTCTGTTGATTACATTTTAGTAGAAATACTCTTTTCTCGTCCAATTAATGTCTTGCAAATATTTGAATTGTTATTTCATCGGCATATTCATTATGAATATTGATAGATTATGTAATTATATGTGATAAATTCATATATTATCACCATATTCCTGTGTATCTTGGTTGTTGAGAACAATTTGCAGGTGTATTTCTTTGGGTTGAGTGCTCAACGGTGGACTTCATCGAATGTCTAGATGAGGTAAGATCTTTATCTTGTCTTGTTAGCATATTTATTTATATAGCATACTTGAGAAGTGAGTTGATTTATGTAGTCATCTTTGTCTATTGTGGTTTACCCCATGCCATAGAGTGATTTTCCTCGTAACAAGTCCGTATATAAGAGATTCGTGGCTAACCAAGTGCACTATAACCCATAATAAATGAATGGTATTATAGCTCTAGGGACTATGAGCAGTGAAGGGGGTACATTCCTTGGGTTTTGCAGGTTGTGGGGAAGAGGGATCTAGTGGATTGGAATTGTTGTAGGAGTATGAACTAGGTTTCAGTTGTTGAGTGTGGAGAGTGGATGATCAGAAAAGATCTTTTACATGACTATGGTTGAGTTATTATGCATGTTTTGATTAATCAATTAGGAATCTTAAAGAAGGAGGAAGAAGATATGAGAATATATCACAGCCATATAAACATTTACAGAACATAAATGAAGAAATCAACAACAACAAACCATAACACCAATTTGATAACGGAGTTCGTCAATATCGCCTACATCTCCAGTCTTTTGTCTTAGTGGGTGAGGCTTTTTTATTTCTATTCAAAGCTCAATAAGTACATCACAATAGTGAAAAAAGGCTACAATATTGATCTGGTCTTTTTCTCCCAGATATCTAGAACCCAACAAAATAAATGACACTCAAATCGGATGACCGGAGCTCCTAGAAATGGCTTGCAAAGGTGCATTCCTCAACAGCTTCCCTACATAAAAATGGCTTTGTCTTGGCTTTGCTTCAGCATAAATCTACTCTGAATTTCCTCCCATGGCCTCAAGAAGTCCTGGTTTATATAGATCTAGAGTTGGTTATCATTCCTCAACTTCCTCCCAAAATCAGGCCTCAAAAAGAGCCCAATGTCCCCCAAAAATGGGCCAAAATCTCTAATTACAGGTCAAAAATCAAATCAAATCCACAAAACATAGGGTAAAAACCCACTTTTGTTTAATTATAGGGCTTATCCACTCTCCCTAAGCATGTTCCCCCTTTAATAAGGTCATATTAAGAGACATGTGGCCAAGCGCCAGCCCAAAGGGGCTTGTGGAGAAAGGATATGCACATAAAGAAGGTATAGACTAGGAGGAGACCTTTTACCCCATAGAAAAAGAGTACAATAATAAATCTATGAATGAAGAACATTGATTACAAATAATACAACCGCACTTTCATAAGACATTTCTTTTGGAAAGAAAAAACTTCTTCTAAAGATTCAATGTTCATAGATGTAAAATTTCCCAATAATGCCAAGAGTACAATCTACTTATGTAGCTCTTTTCTATAATGTTCATATAGAAATCATGGAGGCATGATCAATTCAAAATTTTGAGACCCAATTTTTTGGGTAGGTTGCATGCATGCACAAATCATCCCATACACATCAATTTTGTGTTCACGCATCAAAAGCCATGTGACAGATGAAATAAGGTGCACATGCCAATCAAATTTCTATACTTCATGTTGGATATTGGAAAGATATCGCATGCATGTCGAGTCAAAATAATATCTTTGGAAATATTCCCAAATAATGAACCAAGACAAGACGAGAGATCGTGGGGTAGATGATGGATGAGTTGGAAAGTTCTTTAGGACTACCATGCCCCAAGGAGGTTATGTGGGTTGCATGAAGACAACAAAATCATGCAAAAATGGTGATCATTAGAGTGAGTGGAGCAGAGGAGAAAAACACAAAGTGTTAGATTAGAATAAAGAGAAGAAGGAAAAGATAACATGAGATAAAGTATAGAGAGAGACAAGAAGGAAGAGTTTGTCTGAGGTCTGTGAAAGGCAGTCTCAGTTTTGTATGAGTCTTCTTCTTAGTTTTTGGATAGTTTTGTGTGAGTCTCTGTATAGAGTCTGTAATGGAGTCTGTTGAGTAGGGTAGAGTATGAATAGAGATCACATGGAGCATTGTAATGAAATAACTATAGAATGGATCAAAGCATAGAGCATTATTCCCTTTTCAATGTTGATCTGTTGATGTACGCATTATGTTGTTTAATGGAGATAACATAAAGATGCAATTATATCTATCAATTAATGTGTCTATTATATGATTAATGGATTATTGTATTAATGGGTTATGCAATTAGCTCGTTAATGGAATATGATTGAATGAATGAATGTTGGCTCGAGTGGATTCCTTGTATTTTATATCCCTTCATCTCCAACACAATACCATATCATCTCTATGATTCTCATGGTGTCTTGGGTGAGACCTTCTCCAGTCCTTGATTGAATATTGATATGTTGACACCTTAAGGTTTTGTTGCTCAACTCTGGATGAACACTAGGTCATCAACCCCCTATTGTTAGGAAGGATGTGCGTAAGAGAGACAAAAAATGGTTTCATTATTGGGACTTGAAGGTTTTGTATTGCATGATGGATAGAATGATGTGGAATCCATATTAGGAGGAAATCCAAGACTGGTTAACTACGAAGGAAGATGATCTTGCACAATGAGAGACCAAGGGATTAATAACCAACATGGAACATTAGAAGAAGAGGTACATCTACACTGATTTGCATGATATTTTCTTGGTTGAGTTTCCATGTTTTCCATATGAATGGTTGAAGAGGAAAACTACCCTTAATACTTCTTTGAGACCCCAAGAACCACTGGTTTGGAAACATACTATGATCGATAGGCTGAAGGTGGTGGATAATAAGTGGGCTCATGCAATTGATTTCTAGTTTTCCCAAGTAAATGAGGGAAACATTAATGAATTTTCCACTGAATATAGTGATTATTTCAGTGAGTTTGAAACAAAGTTTGATGAAGGTCCTCAAAAGATATTGTTGGAAAAAAACCCATTGTGGATCAAGATGTTGTTGATTAAGAAAGGATTGATGTGCATGGAGACAAATAGAATGGCTAAGTAGACCCCCTATCATTGGGGGGGGGGTGAAAAGAAGGTGGAAAAGAGAAATAGGATGTGGATCCACTAAGGAGGATCTAGAAGATGTTGAGATGAAGTGAGGACATAATGGAACCATAAGAGAAGCGAAAATAAAGATCCAAAATATATGGAATAAGAGTTGAGCTAATGAGTAAATTATAACAAAGGATCACAAAGAAGGTAGAAAGGGGTGAGAGATGAGGGGTTAGACACAGAATGAAGAGGAAGGATACCAAACTAGGAGGATGTGTGGGAGAGAGTGATGTTCCAAAGAGAAGCCAAGAAGGAGATATGTCATAGAAGAGCACAATGGTGGGAGTAGGGTATCCAATGATGATACTATAATTAGTGGTAGTTGGGTCAGAGAAGACAAGGTATGACCCCTTTAGTTGTTGAGAGATGTTGCAATATTAGAGGAAGATGAGGTGAAAAGTTGATCTACTAAAGTAGGTGAGGATGGTTCAGAACCATAACAAGAAGAGGAAGAGGATTTAGCTATACTAAATCGTATTTTATGGTTGTAGGTACAAAAATATCTAGGATACCGCATTGTAAATTATGAAAGAAGATGAAGGAACCCCCTCTTTGAACCACTCTCCTTGGACATTTTTAACCAAGAAGAAAGAAAATCGGATAACGTGGCGATAGGAGTAGATGAAGAAAGAGTAGTAGAAGAAATAAGGGAGTATATGAGTGAAGAATAATACGAACACATAAATACTTTGTAGGGAATAGTATCGGTACAAATATCATCGACAACTAGCAATCAACCTGGAGGAAACAACCCAAGATTGAGAATTGTGAATGAAGATACAATATTGAGCCTACCTGTGTTCCATGGGATGGGTAAGGATGATGTAGAGAATAATTATTTCATGTGTGAGTCTATATGGTTTGTGAAGAGGATCATATATGAAGCATCATATATTATGCAACTGGAGACCACTTTAAAATATAGATCTCTAATGTGGTACATAAAGTAAAAGATAATTGTTCCATCAAGATAATTGAGGTTCCTAACTAAAATTAAGAGATATATTCTTAGGGAGTTTCATAAGCCTAATTTAGAATCACAACACATTACAGAAATCAAATNAAAAAAAAAAAACCTGGAGAGACTGTGGGATTATGACCAACAGTTCAAGATAATTTGATATAGGATGACATTCTATATCCAAGATGTTCAACACATGGAGTGGTTCATTGCATGACTACTCCACCATATCCAAGTTTCTCTCACCCAGCAAAAGGTGACTAATCAAGTAGATGTGGTGGATATTGCAATGCATCTAGAAGCCATGACAAGAGGTGGAGAGACATTAGGAAGATTGGTGCAAATGTAGTCCCCACTTGAAAATATGACGATGCAATTGAAAGATATGTAAAATAAAAAAGTGGTGTGAAAGCACATGCGGTGTACTACATGTCAGTCGGAAGGTCACCACAGGGATGAATGTCCCATGTTGGGAAGTTTCTTGGTGACGAGTGTGATAAATCCATTTCTAAATAGGAATTAACAAGAATGGTGCGATATTCACAAAAAATTGGGGCATATCTCTCCTCCCTTCCCAACACTAGAGAAATACCAAAAGACTCACTATACTCCATTTTGCAAGTTCTGAAAATCCATGGGGAATGATTAGAACAATTAATGGTCACTTTAGTTCATATAGGACCACACTCATGATTCCTTCCAAGTTCAAGAATAGCATAAAAGTGGTGACCACAGAGGCACAAAAAGAGGTGGATACCAAGGATGTCCTAGAGGTGGATATGAACAAGGTCGAGGATGAGGATATGACAAAGGTAGAGGAAGACCATCCACTTGATTCAATTGTGGAGATATAGGCCATGTTTCAAGATTTTGTACCAAACCGCCTACTCTCTATGTCTACCGCTATAGTACTGAGCATGCCACAGAGGATTTTCTTGACTTGTTGAAGAAATGTAAAGAGAGTTAGTAACATTGCAACATTGTAATTATAGAGCCAAACGGGAACCAAAATAAAGATGAGGAAGATGATGGGCATGTGATAACTTGAGAACGAGTTAAAATGGGAATGGACTTACAACATGGATAAATATCGAGCTAGAGACCATAAGGGAATATTATAAAAGTAGTGCAAGCCCCTCCTAAGTTTGAGACTATGAAGTAAAATCATTTTTTCCATGATGCGCATAGGGCTTTAGAAGAGGAGATAGCATGAGAATATTTTCACCATGCAACACAGAGGTTGCTGGAAGAAGCTCAGGTACATGAGGAAGTACAATGTGTGACATAGAGGTTGCTAGAGGAAACACAAGCTGGAGAAGAATTGTAGTGCACCACACAAAAGTATTTGGAGGAATGTCATGTGCACAAAGAGATACAACACATGACGCAAAGGTCATTGGAAGAAGTTTGAAGACAACAAGAAGTGCAATAGGCCCAAAAAATAGAAATAGAGGAGCATGTGTGCAAAGAGTTGAGGCACACGATGTGAGAAGAAGCATTATGTTAAATTGGTCATGGAGGACAAGTAGAATACCAAGTAGGAAACTTTTTACATTGTTGTTTGAAGTTTTTGAGTGATCCTGATGTTGCACGAAAGTTGATGCACATGTTAAAAAATGGTATGGGGGAAGAAGAAACAACTATAGTCATATACACCCCACTACCAGAAAGGAATGCGTGTCTGGTAAGTAAGAAGAAGCACACATGAAGATGGTTCAAGATGACAATTGAATTTGAAAGCTATGTGTTGCATGGAGTCATGTTGGATATCGAATCCAATGTGAACATCCTACCAAAGAAATCATGGGAGTTGATGGGAAGACCAAACTTGGTGTGGTCCCCCATTCGACTTAGGATAAATAATCAATACAAAATATATCCTATAAGCTAGATGAAATAGGTCAAATTCAACATTGAAGGGGTGAAGACCAAGGCATATTTTGAGGTGATTGAGATCATGCATGAATTGGATCCCTACCTTGCACTCCTTGGTATTTACAGGTAATTTTATAACAATCCATGTTGAATTTGAAGAAAATACAGATGTATTTTGAGACATGCAATTTGTGTGTGATCATGTTATTAGATCTAAATGAAGGTGATAGATATAATGAGCCTGTGAACAAGGATGCACATAGCTCCATTATTGAAAACATATATGAAATCACAAGGAAAAGAGAGGATTAAATCAATCCCATAGTAAATGGAGAGTTGATTTGGAGAAGTGTGAAGTCATATTATATTGATTTAGAGGATGCTATGGAGATATGGAACAATAAATTGTATGAAGTCTTGACTAGGATATGTACACAAATTACCACCACAGTGCGTGAGGTTCGATTTGGTGGTTATACTCCATATCAGTTTGATGGGACGCATTTGGTGGACACATTCATTTCTCAAATAAAACAAGTTCCCTTAACCCATCGGATACAAGTGGTTAACATCATGATAGAAGGCATACCTGTGCAATGGTGGGCAACAAATCATGAACACCTACTGTTACACATCAAAATCACTCAACTAGATAAATGTCGCATATTCCTCTCAATTGTCGTAAGTGTCGCAACTTCCTTACAACTTTCACAAGTGTCGCAAGTTGGTTACAAAGTGTCGCAAACGTTGTTGAATCATACTGCCATGATGACGACACTAAGGAGACACTTAAAACATATTATGTACTTGGTTTGAAGAAGGAGAAATGGTTCACTGGAGTCAAACAACTCTTAACACCTGAAAAGGGCTTCCAATCAAGAGTTTTGAGGGTGAACGCTCCCCTGCAATAGCCTTAGGAGCGTTGGTGCTCCCCTATAAGGCCTCAGGGAGTGCTATAGCGCTCTGATGCCCCTTTTGAAGGAGCGCTCCCTAATCTGGGTCAGTTGTTAGCCCGGTGAGGAGAATAAGGAAAGGATATTTCG
>SNQJ01S0063112.1:8453-21642 GCA_010110895.2 Picea sitchensis | reverse complement strand
AGTGAGCCTCTTTCCCCTAGGGTTTTGATTTTAGGGCCCTGCCATTGCAACACTCTAGAACCCTTCCCTTTTGTCTTTAGCCTATTACTCCTTCAACCTTGTGTCCTCTCCTTAAATGACTCCATATACCCTTAGGCACTAATATTAGACACACAATGTTGAAGTGGTAGTGCTCAAACCAACTCTAAAAACCTTAAATTTTGAAACCCTAACTAACTAGCTAACCCTAACTAGGTTGACGTCATAGTTGGTTATACCATCTTAACGCAACAAATATTGATAATAAGCAATTAGATCATGGTTAAAGGCATTTATTGAGTAAATGATTGATTGGATATATTGTTTGCTACATCATCTCAATAGTTATTGATGAATTGATACTTCTACATTGCTATATTGACAAAATGTTGATCTCATTAATATCTGTTGTTTCATTGCTTATATATATAATTGTTACATAGTCACATGAAGTACTAATCCACTGAGTTATAGCCTGGATATATATTGTATTGCTGTTGTCTTGTTCCGGGCAGGTGTTTTCATTTGGGCATACACTTCATTTATTGACTGATTAGCCAGACTTTCTGACCTTGGTGGTAACCTGTGAGGAGGAACTTTTCCCTTCACTTTTACACTTTAACCTCTTCAAAACCCCAGGTTACCAGGGACATCTCCCCTCGGTTAAAATCCCTAAATAGAAAGAACCTCCCCATTGAGGTGACATTGGGTGGGGAAGGTTCCTGTTTCTCCAGTTTGGCCTCTATCCTTTAGCCTTCTTGACCTAGCTACAAACTGTGCGATAACATGATCGTTTTGAGATTTTCACGTCAAATAAGGATCATTATATGAATTCAAGTTACTCGAGGTTTATTCGAGGAATCTCACTCAGGGAGAATTGAGAATTGGGAATGAATAACCCAAAGTCTCGAAGGCCAAAATAAATCTAGACCATTGATCTAGAATTGATCATAGTCATTGGATCAAGGATTCACAAGATCCCAAAATAACTGAATTCCCGATGATCGTTGGATCATGTTAAGATTTTCGCTTCAAATAAGGATCGTTAGATGAAGTCAAGTTACTTGAGGTTTATTCGGGGAATCTCACTCCGGGAGAATTGGGAAGTGGGAAAAATGAATAACCCAAAGTACCGAAGATCGAAATGATTCTAGACCATTGATCTATAACTGATCATAGTCATTGGATCAAGGATTCAGATGAACTTATGACCACTAGATTCAAGAGGAAGACATGTGACACATTAGGAAATCCACATCAATAAAGATCACATCAACAAGGACATGTGGCGAAATAAGATGGTGACAAGTTTTAAGGTCTAGTTGTCACTTTAGGGTACATAAGTCACAAATCTAGGTGACACGTGGAAGCCACTCGGCCAATGCCAAGTCAGTAGTGACGTCAACAAGTTACATCACTCTAGGAGTTAGTCCTTTGGGGGAAATAACCAAAGCACTGAAGGCCAAAGTCAATGCTAACCGTTGATATAAGATCCTTTGGATTCTCACAAGACCGTTAGATCAAAACGTAGTGGAAATATGATGTAAGCACTTCCATGTTGACCACTTCGGTGCTGACCAACTTTGGTGGAAATTGGAACAATAATTACCTTGACCTCCAAACCCATGAAGTCCCGAAGTAAATAGTGGCTATCCATCTCAATATTTGATTAAGTCATAGCCATTGGATTAAGTAGTGGAAGGATAGTATAAGGATCAAAGCTAGATCATTGATTTGGTTTCGAGAATTGTACTAACCATTAGATCAATCCTTGTGAGAGGTCAAAGCTTTAGAAGATTGGATGAAAGAGAATACACCTTAAGGATGAAGTCCAGAGGACTAGGTTCCAGCCTCCGGTCACGAGTTACAAACACATAAAGCCATGTAGCATTGGGAACATCAGTTAAATTAATAAACCCATGGTTTACACATATGGTCACATGTAAATGGTTTGAAGGAAGGGCCTCTCCAGAATTCGATTTCTTCAATATTTGCAGAGACATGGAATCAAGTTAAAAGAAATCGATCCACATGTGTGATAGATTTATGAAAATCACTCACAATAAATTAATATCCTTCACAATAATGTTTGAATAATAATAGAGATTATTGTTAATTTAAAATAAAGAGGTGTGATGGTCCAATCAAAGGGACACAATGATTCATATCTCACATGAGTTTGGTGACTATATAAGAAAGGAAGAACGAGGAAGAAGAAGTCTCTCTGTAGTCCAGATTAGAAGATCAAAATAACAACAGAGTCCAAGAAGAAGAACTGACAATTCTTATGAAGTGAGGGTGGAAGGGAGGAGCATGGAAGGATTCATATCCTTTACTAAGTAAATATAAGGGATTTGGTGCTTCCTAGGGTTGGTTCCCTAAAAACAAAGGGAGTTGGTGCTTCCTAGGGTTGTTTCCTTGAAAAACAAGGGAGTTGGTGCTTCCTGGGGTTGGTGCCCTAAAGACAAGGGAGTTGGTGCTTCCTTGGGTTGGTGCCCTAAATACAAGGGAGTTGGTGCTTCTTAGGGTTGGTTCCCTAAATAAAAAGGGAGTTGGTGCTTCCTAGGGTTGGTTCCCTAAATAAGGGGATTTGTCTCTCCTAGAGTTGGTGCTTTAAAAAGGATTGGCGTCCTTCACTATTCTTCATAAAAGCCTTGTAATTCCTATTAATTATATTTATATAATTGATTTTACAAAAAAGTCTATTGTTGATCTATTGTGGTAATTAACAAAATATAAAAGTAGCTACTAATTGTTAAAAAAGGGTAATACTGATTCACCCCCCCCTCTCAGTATTCCAACAGATGGTGCACTTGTATCTAATATGAGGGTGTTTGTAGGACACATACACTTGAAAAAAGGATACTTGTCCAAGAAGTGATAGTAGATCCAAAGGGATCTTAGATCTAGTGCACTCAGAGGAATACCAAGAGTTGGAGGCAATCGTGACAATGTCTCCTATAATATAGAACAATTCAAATGGGACAAGAAACAACTAGACTCCAGGTTTTCATATCAGGTTTGATATTTGATATTTTATATTTTATACCACTCCATTTGCGCATTTTTAATCAAGTCAAAAACACAAAAATTAGTGAAGGGATTGAAGTTGGATTAAGAGAAGAGGAAGAAATAAGTGACAATACAAGTGAAGAAGAAGGTGAAGTCAACAATACTTTATGCAGCGCGATAGTGGTGTGGAAAGATCTAGCCAATAACATCTAGAAAGGAGGAACTAGTTCTAGTTCAAATATGGTCAATCAATATATTACACTAAGGTTTCCCATGTTCCATGGGACAAGTAAGTACGATGCAAAGCAACACTGGTTCACTAGTGAAGTAATATAGTTTTTAAAGAGATTTATAAATGATGCGGCTAAGATCATGCAACTCGAGACTACGTTTAAAGATAGGGCCATGATGTGGTACATGAAATACTAAGATATTTTTCCAACAAGACAGGAGAGGTCCCTGACGAAGATCAAGCAGGATATGCTTAGGGAGTTTCAAAATCCAAATTTAGAATCCCACTGCTTTACGAAAATCAAGGAGATTAAGCAGAAAGAAGGAGAAACCGTATGGGATTATTACCAATGGTTTAAAATATTTTTGTATAGGCTGACGTTCCAGATATAGGACATGCAACACTGAGAGTGTTTCATTGTGGGATTTATACCCTATATCCGATCCCTAATCATCCATAAAAACATGATGACACATGCCAAGGAAGTCGAGATCACGATGCGATTGGAGGTTACACTTGGAGGTGCAAAGACATCGACTGGGTTGGCATAGGGTTGGTTGCAACTGGATAACGTAATAATATAGTTGCAATATATGGCCAAGAATAAAGTCATGCATGCACACATATGGTGTAATACATGCCGTTTAAAGGGGCATTGTTGAGATGAGTGCCCGATCCTTCCAAATTATTTGGTGACTGGTGCGCTAAGTTTGTTTGCATTTGGACAATCAGAATTCAGTGAGATTTGTAGGCAGTGGGGCCATTTGCCACCCCACTGTCCCATATTATAGAAGTATCAAACACCATATCACACCTCATTTTTTGAGTTTTGTAAATATGTAGGCCATGATGTCAATGGTTGTCGATCCCTTCAGTTAATGCAAGACAACACCCTGTATGTTATCGGGTACAAGAGGATCAAAAGGATGATGATCATGGTGGCGTCGATAGAGGACGATATCAAGGAGGAAACCGAGGTGGATATGGGAACAGTCGTGACCACGGATATGGTGGAGGAGGTGGTAGACCCCCCACATGTTTCAACTGCAGTGGGATTGGTCATGTCTCACGATTTTTCACTAAGCTGCGTGTTCTATGTGTATATTTTTATAGTCTTGAACATGTAATCTATGATTGTCCTGACTTAATGAATAAGTGGGATGACAAGAATACTAATTGTAACATGGTGCATGCCGAGCTGCAAAAAAACAAGAAGAAGAACGGGGAAGTAGACGTTTGGGTAGTAACCTGTAGAGGAGAAAAGATAGGGGAAAACTTCGAGCATGGTGAAGGATCAGGTGAAAAACTAGATGGTAGGATCATGAAGGCACCCAAACCCCTTCCTAACTTTGATGTTTCTCAACATAAGAAGTTTTTTCACGATGTGCAGAGAGCCCTTGAGGAAGAAAGAGTGGAAGAAGTTGCAATATGCAACTCAGAGGTCTCTTGAAGAGGCACAGATCCAAGAGGAAGTGTAGATGGAGATGTAGAGTTTGACTGAGGAAGCACAGATCCGTGAAGAAGTGAAACAGGTGAAGCAAAGGTCGCTGGAAGAGGCTCGTATCTACAAAAGAATTACAACAACCAATGTAAAGATATTTGGAGGAGGCTCGTGTGCATGAGGAAATTTAGCGCGAGACCCAAATATTGATAGAAGATGCACACATACAAAGTACATTGTGATGCACTGAGAAAAAGGTGTATGAATAAAAACAACGAGAGGATTTGCAACAATCAACATGCACAAAAGTTGTGCGCGACATAGGTCACATGGAAGAAGTTGAAGACGAAGTCAATACCTTCCTACATTGTTATTTGTTCTTGCTTAAAGATCTGGAAGCTTCAAGTAAGTTAACCCAGATGTTAATTGCTTGTATGAAATAAAAATGAGAAGATACCACCATATCAACACCACTGCTGAAAATGGATGTTTACTAGGTCAGCAAGCAAAATCAAATTGGCCAGGGGTTTAAGATGACAACAGAGCTTGGTGGGTATGACATGGATGGAGTCATGTTGGACTTGGGGTTTGATGTGAATATTCTACCCAAGAAGTGCTGGGAAGTGGTGGGTGTTATCACATAATTTGTAGATTGGGAAAAACCTAACCCTATCCATGGAAGTGTGACAACTATGGGAGTACCTATCCATTTTCACCTTAGATAAACACTCCCCTCACTTTAGTGATGATAAAATAACAAGGGGGGAATCCCGGTGACCCGAGGGTGATTGAGATGGTGATCAATGAACACCCCTATAGGTCAATATTGGAGAAGAAATAAGGATTGATAATGAGTCATGTAGATGGAGAATGGTTTCCAAACTTTGTGTATGTGCAAAACAATTTAGCCCTGAAAATAGTTATCAACTTAACAAGAATTGTACAAAGTTCTCATTTTTTAGGGGTCACATTTTTTACCTCGCTTTCAAAATTGTGCTACTGGTAGCACCCCCCTCCATTTTAAGTTGTTTTTTGATGTTGTAAATCTTCTTATCCATAATGTATCCACATAATTGTTTTTTAAATGCTTATTTTTTGAACTATTTTCAATTTTTTCTAAATCATTTTTTTTAACAATGTTTTTAATCATCTTTCCATGTTTTTTTCAATGTTAAAAATGTTGTATAACATTTAATTTTTTGAAATTAAGATTTTTCATATATTATGTCATTAATTTATGGTTCTATACTTTTTAAATATAGTGGAAAATATTGTTTTTAACACATTTTTTACCTTTACTTCAATACAAAGGGAAATAATTGTAGTTACATAACACTATTTTTAAATATTTAGCAAAACAATATACATTTTAAAGCCTTATATAATAAAAATCGTATACATTTTGGAAGCTATGCATTTAAAATAACATGTCAAATAAAACATTTTTATGCACATAATTGAACAAAAAAATTAATTTAAAAAAATAAAAACTTACATTTTTTTTTCCATATTTTTATTCATTTGAAGTAAAAAAATGACAACATTTAATGCCATTTTCTCTAGTATATTAATTCACATACAAATAAAATAATAAGAAAGATTCATCATAAAAAAACAATAGATACATATCCATTCTTATTTTAGAATCTGAAAGTAAAAACATCACAGTTATAGCTCATAAAAAAATTGCAAAATTGAACATTGTTTTCAAGGGAATCTTAAAACTAATCAACAATATTATGTATGACAAATTCATTATTCTCAAGAGACACATCATCATCTTCTTGGAGATCATTCTGTGATTTCATTGTGTCATTTTTCTCTTCCATTGGGTCTTTGATATCCATAAGTTCTCCAAAGTGATCCTTTCCAATCAATTCTACTAATGATACTTGAGGGTACTATGAATTTTTTACCACCTTTGATTCATTAAACTCTCATTTCTTCAAGAGAACTTATTGCATTTCATATGGAAGAGCTGTAATAACGATAATTCTTTGTTGAATAAAACCACATTTTTGTGGGTCACTTTCAATGGCTATGCAATTTATTCCTTTTTGTAAGAAACACACCAGTGTTGTACCTAATCACCAAATACAAAATAAACAATTAAGTTAAATAACATAAAAAACATAAATTAAAAATAATAAAGATTGAAGTATGATTTCATAAATGTTATATCATAAGTCTTACCCGAACCCGAAAACAAAATCGAAACCCAATCTCCTTCATTTGAAAATATATCTATAAGATACTTAATTAGTGCTTGTGGATTTTGATAAATGCTAGAAATATATCATTTCAAATCATTTCCTCATATGTTATCTTTCTAACCACAACATTGTAAACCAATAAACTCCTAGGCTTCCCTCCATTCTTTACATTGACAATAACAAAATTATAAGAGTCATCTTTTGTCCAGCTTACCTGAACTCGAAAACAAATTCAAAATGCAATCTCCTTCATTTGTAAATGTATGTATAAGATAATTAATTAGTGCTTGTGGCTTTTGATAAATGTTATAAATATCTCATTTCAAATCATTTCCTCATATGTTAGCTTTCTAACCACAACATTGTAAACCAATAAAGTACTAGGCTTCCCTCCATTCTTTACATTGACAATAACAAAATTATAAGAATCATCTTTTGTCGATCTTGCAAGAACATGCTCTCAATATCACATGTAAATGGTTCACTATTAGAGCTCTGAATATTAGGCCTGTGCATGTAACATAAAATAAGTGCAAATTCAATTAAATTGTGAATTAATAAAATTGATTTCTAATTTTAATCACTAAACAGAGACTTTCAATATATTACCAAAAAAACTACATCAATGTATTTTCTTTTCCCTTGAAGATTGATTGTAATAATCCTTCTTGTGTGTCTGAATGAGAAACTAGAAATATTTAAAATGGTAATGTTGTGACTTCCATAAATCCTATAACCACTTTATTGAAAGCTTGGTAAGTATAAGACTCACTATCATATCCAATGTTTTGGATATTATAACCATGAGGGATATCCACAGTAACTAGGGAGTATTGTTTTTTAGGAATAATATTTGCAATGTTTTCACAATCACCTAATATCACTTTATCGTGCCCATTTTCGTTCCCATTCCAAAAGTAGTGATCAAGGATGTCATCAAGTTCAACATTTCAAGCACATATCCTCCTTTCTCTTTCAAACTTGGCTTTTTATTTAAAACTATTGAAGGTTTTAAGTACTCTATCTTCATTCTTCTTTGACATATTTAATGAAACACACACACACACACACATATAAACCTAAAAACAAATAATATGAATGTAAAAAGTCAACATACCTTTTTTAATGCAACAAAAATTTGTTTCATTGCTACTTTGGAGCTTGAATCTGGATAGTTGACTCTAACATCATCCCAACTTTCTTCATTCAACATCTTAACCATTTCCTCTTGTATTCTCATATATACCTTGTGACTTAATAAATAAAAATAAATAATGTTATAAAGATATATATAATAAAATACTTAGAACATTGAGGTGTTAAACTGAAAAACCTCATTTTCGAATCCTAAAATAAATAAAATTAACTCAACAAACATACTTTTTAAATTCATCACACATTTCTTCCATTGATAATTATTCCGACCTTACACATGATAATATATCTATGATATGTTTCTCATCCTTCACTCATTGTATCGTTCTCCAAGGTGTTATTGTCACATCTTCTAGCAGATTCTTGATTTTATGACTGTCTTACTTGTGCTCCATATTAAGGGTTTATCCTTTTTAACTCTCTGATTTTTCATACCAATATTTTCCCATAGGTTTAATATCTCATCTACCAAATCCCAAACCTGTCCATTTTTAAATTCCATTTGAAAATAAATATCCACATCTTTGAATGCATCACTTTCTTTGCGATTTTTTTTCTTTTGCATTTTCCTCATCAATTGGGAAGCCTATTTCCATACAAAATTGCTTCCGAAACTTTGCATCAACATTTCACCTCTCCCCACCACATATTTCAGAAAACTCATTATGGATAAATCTCACCCTTTGAATGAAATTCATGGACGAACCTGTACTCATTATTTGTGTTATGATCCCATGCCATAAACTTTGCTTCTACATATGTTAAAACAACATAAATTATACATTTGACTATCTAAAAAAGAGGGTTATTGGGATATTCTTGCATCAATTATGTTCTAGCATATGCATAATGATTACCTCCAATCATGTAATATTTATAATCAAAACATTTTGATCTATCCAATTCATCCTCATTGGGTCAACAAGAACTAGGTAGTCAACCACATGTGCATATGGATTGTACCTAATCAATGCCTTCAAATTGTGAATATGTAAGTGATGCGGTTTTCTGATTTGACATTTTTCTTTCCTTTCTATTGTTTTATAAAGCTACTTCACATTCAATTGAAATGTATGGCCATGATCAACTAAGTTGGCCATCCACAATTGATTTTGAATGACAATTTGTGTTGTTTTCATAACACCATCCTCTAGATAAACTATCGATGTTATTATTTCTATACTACCTTTAGGACTTTCATTATGATATTTAAAGTTAATGATGACTTCTTCATTACCAACAACATTTGATTTCCTTCTCTTTTGATTTAAATGTGTTTCATCTAAATCAACTATTTCTTCATAATCAATAGGATTGGAATCATCCTCGAGCATCACCCTTTTGCGTTTCTCTTGTTTATTCTTCTTGCGAGAATGAATGACATGATTGAGACCAATCTCAAAAAAATCTTCATTTGGAGTTTCCTCATATTCAAATGTAACATTTTTAGGATTTCTAGAGTGAAGAGTTTTCTTTCTTCTTTCATATTATTGTTTGTCTAGTGTTGTAGCTTCAACCTCTATTACTCTTTGTTTTGTTTTTCCTTACTTCTTGTGCCTTATTGATATGAAATGAATTGATGAATTCCACGATATTTTTCTCTGTCAAGTAATTTCCCACTAACATATGAGATAGTTGCATAACAAAATCCTCTAAAAATAAAATATGACATTTTCATGTTAAACAAAATTAAAAAATTAAGATGATACTAAAAATAATACACGATACAGTCCCCGAGGTGTAAGACAGTCGGTGACAGAGTGTGTTGTTAAGCCATTTAGTGTTGAAAAGTCACCGGTTCGAAACCTGCAGGGACAAAAAATCCAACCATGTTAAGGGTTGGTGTGGCTCAGGCTGGGTGCGATTCCCTGAGTCTTGTAGATGCCCCTGAGTCGTGGTTTCTCAAGCCAAAGGTTAATCCCGATGCCAAGAAGGTCCGGACCAATTAACAAACAAAAAAAATAAAATAATACACGATACAAAAATATAAATAAACAAAGTTACATTACCTTTCTTAATGTCTTCAACGATAGATGCAAATAATTCTGTAAAACATTCATCCCTGTTATTTTCTTAATTTGAAACAATATTTAATCTTGATATGAATATTGGCTTGTTTCACAAGTGCATAAACAATATCTATGTCTGACACCAAACGTATATCTTGTAACAAACCAAATGTCTAATAATTTCCTTGCACATGTTCAAACTTGACACAATACAAATACAAATGTTCTCCATTGTCGCCTTGTTTGTCTTTAACAAACCATGAATGTTCCATTTTGTTTTCACCTTCCATAGATTTCCACTCTCAACATTCTTTATTTCCCTTGAGAGCTCGGGAAATGGACCTTGAACAAATATTCTATCAATTTGTTGCCTAGAATTCATGTAGGTTCCAGTTGAAATTTTAGATGTCATTATTGTAGGTCGTGATCGAGATACATTCACATATATTTTCTTTCCTTCCAATTTTTCTATATAATTTTTTTTAAAAATAAATTATGTTTTTATAATAATGATGGAAAATGATTATATTATAATAATAATAATAAAAATAATAGACTATTAAAAAAAAAATGTAGACGATAAGATATAAAATTATTTTTTATATTTTTTTATTACTTGACCTGTAGGGTAGTGGGAGATGCTGAGACCAAGTCTTAGCCATCAAGGGCACTAGAGGCGATGCTGGGACCAAGTCTTGTCCATCGGGGGCGCTAGAGTTGATGTTGGGCATCACCCTAGCCCCCCGTAGGCCAAGTCCTGGTCCCATGGGGGCCAAGTCATAGTTCCGTGGTTGCCACGAATTGACCTATGGAGGGCTGGGGTGATATCAGGCATCACCCCAACCCCCCCGTGGCTAAGTTCCGATCGCAGGGGCTATGTCAGACATCGCCCTACCCCCCCGCGACCAAGTCCTGGTCTCGTCCTCCCGACCAAGCCCTGGTCGCACGGGCATTTTTGTGACCTCCTCGTAGGCCAAAAATTGGTCCCACATAGAGGGGCATCGTGCCCACTAACCACGATGGGCCAAAACTATAAAAAAATGATTATAAAATAATAAAATAATAATTTTTTTTTATAAAAAACATGCCATTTTTTCACATATGTTGAAGATTTCATCTACCAAATCCCATACCTGTCTAGTTTTAAATTTCAATTGAAAACAAATATCCACATTTTTGAATGCATCGCTTCCTTTGCGATTTTTTTCTTTTGCATTTTCCTCATCAATTGATAAGTCTATTTCCATACAACATTGCTACTGAAACTTCACATCAACATTTGATCTCTCCCCACCATATATTTCAGATAACTCATTATGGATAAATGTCACCCTTTGAATGAAAGTCATGGACAAACCTATACTCATTATCTATGTTATGATCCCATGCTATAAACTTTGCTTCTGCATCTGTTAAATCGACATAAATTATACATTTGACTATCTAAAAAGAGGGTTATTGGGAAACTCTTGCATCTATTCTCTTCTAGCCTCTGCNAAACCTATACTCATTATCTATGTTATGATCCCATGCTATAAACTTTGCTTCTGCATCTGTTAAATCGACATAAATTATACATTTGACTATCTAAAAAGAGGGTTATTGGGAAACTCTTGCATCTATTCTCTTCTAGCCTCTGCAAAATGTGATTACCTTCAATCACGTAATATTTATAATCAAAACATTTTGATCTATTCAATTCATCCTTATTATGAACTTCCACTGGGTCAACAAGAACTAGGTAGTCAACCACGTGTGCATATGGATTGTACATAATCAATAATTTCAAATTGTGAATATGTAAGTGATGCGATTTTCTGATTTGATATTTTTCTTGCATTTCTGTGGGTTTATAAAGTTGCTTCACATTCATCTGAAAAGTTTGGCCATCATCAACTAAGTTGGCCATCCACAATTGATGTTGAATGAGATTTTGTGTTGTTTTCATAAAACCATCCTCTATATCAACCCCCGATGTTATTATTTCTCTGCCACCTTTAGGAATTTCATTATTATGTTTAGAGCTAACAATGACATATTCATCATCAACAATATTTAATTTCCTTTTGTTCCGATTTAAACGAGTTTCATTTAAATCTACTGTTTTTTCATAATCAATAGGATTGGAATAATCCTCGGACATCATGATTTTGCATTTCTCTTGTTGATTCTTCTTGCGAGAAGAAGTTATAACATGATTGAGACCAATCTCAAAAAAATCTTCATTTGAAGTTTTCTCATCTTCAAATGTAACCATTTTAGGATTTTTAGAATGAGGATTTTTTATTTTTTTTTCATGTTCTTGTCTATTTACTCTTGCAGCTTCAACTTCTATTACTCTTTGTTTCTTTTTCCTCACTTATTCTTCCTTATTGATATGAAGTGAATTCATGACAATCCCCACTAACATATGAGATAATTTCATAACAAAATCCTCTAAAAATAAAATATAACATTTCCATGTTAAATAAAATTAAAAAATCAAGATTATACTAAAAATAATACGTGATACAAAAATATAAATAAACAAAGTTACATTTCCTTTCTCAATGTCTTCAACAATAGATGCAAACAATTATGTAAAACATTCGTCCCTATTGTTTTCTTAATTTAAAACAATATATAATCTTGATATAAATCTTGGCTTGTTTCATGAGTGCATAAACAATATCTACGTCTGGCACCAAACATATATCTCGTAACAAACCAACTGTCTGATAATTTCCTTTCACATGTTCAAACTTGACACAATATAAATACAAATGTTCTCCATTGTTTCCTTGTTTGTATTTAACAAACCACAAATGTTCAATGTTGTTTTCACCTTCCACATATTTCCACTCTCTAACATTCTTCAATGCCCTTGAGAGCTCAGGTGTTGGACCTTGAACAAATGTTCTATCAATTTTTTGCCTAGCATTCATGTAGGTTCCAGTTGAAAATTTAGATGTCATTATTGGAGGTCGTGATCTAGATACATTCACATATATGTTTTTTATAATAATGATGTAAAATGTTTATATTATAATGAATAAATAAAAATAATAAACTATTAAAAAGAAAACATAGACTATAAGATATAAACGTTTTTTTTTTTTTTTAATTACTT
>SNQJ01S0063111.1:62601-76617 GCA_010110895.2 Picea sitchensis | reverse complement strand
AAAAAAAACAACACACGCTACGAATCTAAGAAGCAATCAATCAAACAAACCTTCCTACAATGAAACCACTAGTTGGTGATGAAATCCAACATCGTGAGATCAAAATAGGAAGAGGCGGGGATAGAGTGGGTGGATCAGTTACGTTGGCGACCTGCTTAATGGACTTACACCTTGGTGCAAGCTTCCACGCAGTAATTGTGGATTTACCCTCCAAGCAGACCGAGTGAGCTTGACCAACGTCTGTTCCAGGTACAATGAGACTTCCCTTCACTGTCACCTTGTGTGAGACCCTAAAGATTATGGCTACTAAGGTCACCAACTCATAGTCATCCCCTGGGCGGGTATAGTCGACAGTCCAATCGGAACATATGGGCAGGATAACAAGTCCGAAATCAACTTGAAAGGCTTCCACTCAACATTGTGGGTATACCTATTACCTTCCAGTGATCCCCAATATACGATCCAACCACTACAAACAGTTGGGCCACGGAGGGATAATCTTTGTAACTCACCCGAATGTGACCTCGTGCGTAACCCCTGTGTGAGAGGGGGATCCCAGATAGACTAATATGACGATTGGATTTAACTCTCCCTATCACAAGATACTAATTTTGTTTGATAGCTTTGGAAAGTTATCCTTTCAACCTATTCCAAAGCCCTACACCTTAAACTAATGTAGGTTTGCTAACAAAGATGCAAAAAGTCTGATAAATTTTAGTTAAGCATTGATTTTAATGGTTGTTGTTTACTCAGAGGGTGTATGAAATTGAAACTGATGGAATGATGACTCAATTCCCAAAAATATGCAAGAAATATGATAAGCAATCGTTTATTTTCAATGAATACCTATTTAAGGGAAAGAGGAAGAGTCGTTTTCACTATCAAACACTCGATAAGGAATGCCCTCAATCAATTTTGTTCTCAATCAAATCCAATACGATGCTACAACATTTCATAAATGCAAACTAATCATTAAGATGTACTTTTGTCGTTTCTATGCGAATGATAATCAATTAAATGCAAAATTTCTCCTGCCAACTACCCTTTCAGATCAAGGAGATTCAGACAAGAAAACACATATTTCACACAAACAACACACCCTTTTGCAATCAAACAAGAGAAAGAAAACCAAAAAATGCAAAAGAAAGGGGAAAGAGATTGGATCAGATGACCTCAAAGAACCAAATGAGAAGAGTTACAGACTTCAAATGTCCTTCACTAGAGTTCTCACTCAGTCGGATAGGAGAGAAGAAAGCAAGGGATTCATTTCAAGCTCTCAACAACAAAAACTCAAAAAGAATGAATAAGGGCATAAAATATAAGAAAAAATATGTTTACTTCTCAATATGAAGCATGTCAAAGGTCAAAGGAAGAATGATTGAATCACAAAACAACTTAGCAAGTCAAAAAACAGGGTTTTGACCTCCAAAAATTGCAATTTTTGAAGAGATTTTGGGAAAAAGAGGGTTGGCGCTCTGGTATAAGGGCCAACAGAGCATTATAAATCTCTTTATAGCAGCTTAAGGGAGTGTTGACTCTCTGCTAACAAGGCAGGGGAGCGCTAGAGTCCTAAATCTCACAAAAAAGTCAAAAAAACCCAAAATTTCAATGGAATTTTGCAATTAGGCTGAGTATGATGGGGTAAAGAGTCAATCAGCTCATGAAGCCAATCAAAAGAGGAGTGAACTAGGTCTGAAACAATCAAGGGGTAAAACAAGGACTATGAGGAGAAATCAAAACAAGAATTTTTTATTTGAGGATTCCCCAGCAGAGTCGCCAGTTTCTGTTGTAGGAAAATCTCCCTGCGGACAGGTAGATTGCCTCAAAGAGCTAGAACCTAACTCTAAGATAGAGGTACCTTTTAATCGACGTTTGTCCCTGCATGCTCCGAGTCAAATTCTGAACTCTCGCTCCTCGATGAGTCTTGTAGACAAACAAAGTACGACCACTTCCTACTCTATTGATGTTAGCTTGAAAACAGATCTATCTATCAATGATAAGTTCATGTAAAATCATACACAAACTAGAAAGAAACAGGGCAAGTGTGTCATATTAATGATAATAACAACAACCGTACTTACAATCGTAGATGCGAATGCGACAGCTTCGTCCAGTCCCCTTCGTCTAACCCTTTCTCGACAGATCCACAACCTGGATGATAGCAGCTTCATTGATCACTCTCCTTCAACTGACTATGTGTTTCCTATGAGATCATAGGTTTCATGCTAGCAATTCTTTCCTCCCTTCCAGCACCACTTATGAGATCATAAGTTTGGTGTGATTCTCCTTTTTGCAGTCCCCCTTTCACCATTAGAAAGCTTTCTTATATAGCCTCGGAGAGGCTCAACAGCTTGATATATCCTTGGGGAAGGTGAGGATTTTCCTCCTTCAGTTGAGGATCTTCCCTAATATCATGGCTAGACTAGGGATTCGAATCCAACTACCTTCCAAGAATTAAAAGAATCTTTCCCCCATTCATCTCAACAACTTAACTACTGCCCAGAATAGGTAGAGCTCCTTCAAAAGGACCATTAGAGCATTGTAGTGCTCCCTAGTAGGCTTTAGGGGGGCACTAGCACTTTCAAAATCCATAATGCTCCCTCAAAAGGGCTAGAGAAGCTTTATAACGCTCCCAGATAGTGTAAGGGGGAGCGTCGATGCTCCCAGAAGAGGTATAGGGGAGCGCTCTCCTCCAAAACTCATTTTTTTGGGTGATTTCAGATGGAAAAAGGTTTGAAAGCCTGCTAACTCATTTCTCCTCTTCCAAATCAAATGTTTGAGGTGTTTTAAGTGTCCTTCTCATGTCGTTATAAGCACGACATAGGCATCATGGCAGCATGCTTTCTTTGACACTTGCAACACTTGTGAGAAACATGCGACACTTGCGACCTTATGAGCAAAATGCGACACTTGTGACACTTGTAATGATGACACTTGCGACACTATCGAAGTGAGTAATTTTTATGTGTAACAACTTATATACTCACGGGTTAGAAATCAAACATAAACTAATCAACCCATAAAAAGTTCATGAATTGGGATGGGAAAATCATTCTCTTTATTACTTAAAATGAGTCAACTTACAAAAGTTGAGACCAACCACCACTCCTTGAACCTGATCCTGGGCTTCTCTTCTTCTATCCTTCAACTGCTTTGCTTTAAATCTCCTTTGGCATTAGGAAAGGCTAAAGGTTTGGGACAATGGAATACATAAATGGGCAGAGTTTATTTGCTATATTCTTCCTCCTTTCCAAATGGTACCCCTACCCCTTCTTTTATAGGCTAGAAGGAGCTAGGTATTTGGATGAACCCTCGACCATGCATGGCCGAGAGTTTCCGTTAACTCACCCATATCTTTTTGTTTTGTTGACAACTTTCCTTTTTTCATGGTTTTGTCGGTCCACGCGGGTTGTTTTGGGTCATCCAACGTGTACACGCTTGCAGTAGTGAGTTAGGGCGTGTGGGCCTTTATTCAAGAGGATTTTCAAAGAGTTGTTCAATAGTGTTTTGGCAAAGAAGGGATATGAGTTGGCCTGATGCCAGGTAAGCATGTATGGTGCAATTTAGGGTTATAACAAAGTGTCTTATTTATTCTAGAGCATATTATCATATGGATAAGGATAAAGTTATATTTTTTACTCTTAATGAATGTAACACCAGGGAAATATTTGTTGTTGATGATAGATCTCTTAGTGTTGTAGGGTCTGGAACATTTCAGGTAGTATTTAAAGGTGGGAAAATTCCCTCTTGCAACAGGGGATAACTAATTGAACACAAGTATCAATTAGACTTTTTTCGTTTGGGATCGTAGTTTCCAACCGATTTTGTGGGATCATATTTCCACTCAACAAGTTTTCTCTTTGAAAAGAGACTTAATCATTTAAGATCTGATCTAGATGATCCTAAACTTGCAGAAAATAAATCTTAACTATGGATTCCATCTCATAAATGAGAGAAAAGATAATATGTATATATGAAAAAGATTAATTCTCAAAGCATTCAGAAAGAATTTCTTTCTCTGAGAATGATTAAAAAACAATAACAATTTATGTAAGAATAGACATAGATCATTAGCATTTATGCTTCAATGATAACCCAAAATAATCAAATGTGAGGACACCAACTCATGTGGATGAGTTATCAAATTCATCAATTTATCAACAACCCTTTCAAAGAATTGAATAACAGTTAAAAAAATCTCAGAAGATTAACATATATCAAGCACGAGTGACAAACACGAGAGAAGGAATTCTCTAAGATTTATCACCATTTCAAGAATGTATAGTTATGAAATCATAAAAATAATCATCCATAAAAATATTTGATTTTAAACTTGATACAAGAAGGAAGATAATTAGAGGAATAATAATAATTGAAAGAAATAAAAATAAGCAACATTAAATAAGAATGTAAATGTTAACAATATTTTTCAATTCAATTTAAAAGATAACACCTTTGTTTCTTCAAGATTAAAACTAAAATATGTTGAGAGCAACAAACTCTAATTAAATTCAAAAAAACATTCAAGTGATAGATATAATAAAGGTTTTTTGTGTAAAAATACCAAATTTGCTTCAATATGAATCTTGTCTTTGGTGTAGAAAGAACTTAACAATGTTTAGGAAAGAATAATCTTCCAAAATTCCTCTCCTAGTCCTTTCCAATATTAATTATTTATCATTGGAATATAAAAACTAACTATCCTATAATCACTCCATACATTTATTATAATTTTTTTATTTCTTTAAAGTCTCGATTTGATATTTGAGAGAAACCCTCATACGAAATTTTCAAAAGAAAATAAAATCCCTATTCTTGTTGTTGTGAAACAACCACGCTTGACACCTGGTTTGAATTTTTCATTGACTGGAGTTTTGTAGAGAGAATCAGATAGAGTCATGATAAAAACACCATGTCATGATCAAGAGGATGAGAACTCATATTGTCGATTTCCTATTAGTTGTATGCACAAATGATATTAAACGAACAATTACAAAATTCTTGTTGATCTGGTAAAAAGAATAAGGTAACATAAATAAATTTTAATTGCTAAATTTAGGACATTGTTACGAGGAAAATCTATCTATGGATAGGGGGAAACCACAACAGACAAAACGACACCCAGAAATCAACTCTAATATCAAGTATGCTATATAAATGAAATTCTAAAAAGACAAGGCTAGAAACCTACCTCGTCCATACGTTTGAAGAAGACCATCGTTGAGCATGCAACCCAAAGCTTTATACCTGCAACTTGTCCTCAACAACAAATATAGACAAGCATGTGGTGATAATATATAATTTCAACATTTAAATTAATATAATCCATTAACATACATGACAAATAGACCCATGGAAATTAATTCAAATATTTGCAAGATATTAATTGAATGAGAAAATAGTATTTCTATTAAATTAATCAACCAAAGTACATAGGTGACAAACTTTTATAACGGTACATATCAAAACCGAGAAACTAAATCCCTCTAGCTGGGCCTCCACCACTTCAATCCTCCACAAAGGCAAGCTCATATGTAGGATTTAATGTGGTTGTCCATCAAAAAGTACGAAGAGATTGGGGCATAAACACAATAAGTTCATACTTTCAAGGAAAAAGGGATGCAGACCCAACATGAAGTGAAATTTCTCTAGAGTTTCATTTCTCTCCCAGTTGAAGTCCCATTAGGATTTTATATGGCTCAATTTGTAGCCTCCAAATGGAACTGAAGAGCCGATTCATAGAGTTTCCAGTATATGGAAGATCAAGGATCATGGATCTCGTGACATGGCATGGAAAACCAACACAATTTTTAATTTTTGAGCACCAAACCCGATGTACATGGGTTGTAGTGGAGAGACCTGTGTATATGCGAGTTTTATAACTAGTAGGTTGTGTATATGGACAAAAATATGAATTTTTAGCTCTGGAGTGAAAAAAAGGGGGAAATTAATTCTACAGAGGGAAATGGAAGGCCATCAAAACAAGATGCATGGAGTGAGCAATTTTTTTTTATAATAAATTCCCCCTAATGTGTGAGGTTAGAGGAGTATCTGCGATGGCCGAAATACATTATTGTTCCCATAAGTGGAGTAATTATGACTCAGATGGAAGTGATAGTTAATCATGAAGATATTGCAATTCACATTGACTTTGTATACATGGCTGCTAATTTGAATTACACTGTATATCCATGTGGATATATATCAAATAGTTGTTCATGGCCATGAATAGGCAATACAAAGTGGACAGATGCCATAATCTTGGACTGGAAGAGTAACTAGTCAGATGAGTAGACTCTAAGTAACGAGGTTAGCTTCTTAGGTCCATGCTAAACCCAAACCTTGGATGAAACAAACTCAATAGTTTATGCTATGATAAAAGGAGACACGAAAGTTGTCGATACGAGATAATATTCTTTTCCCGCCCATCATTTTTTTTTTTTCGTAGACAAAAAAATGCTATGATATAGGAAAGGAAGTGAGTGTTGCGAGTAAGAAACTAGTTCCAAGTAGTGGAACATACCTATGCTCAATGAAAGGAAGTGCATGGGGGGTATGGACACTTGGGGGGATGTTTCCTCTATGGGTAAAGGGTGTTAATATGCAAAGGATATGTGAAATTCACTGCTTGGATAGTGATAAGAATCATTGGGAAAGAGGATTATAGAGAGAAAGAGGGAGCCAAAAATAAGCTCAATACTGAAAACATGATGATGGAATGAAATTACAATTTAACTCAAGGATGTCCTTTTTCATATATGTTAGTCTCCTAGGCCCAAAAAAGTATAAAATAACACCAGGAGAACTCTTCTAGCTAATGGTGACTAGAGTATTATTTTTTCTTAATTAGTCTACTTGGTTCATAAAAGGGTTAAACTTATACCAAATATATGTCCTTTCAAAAACATTTAATGAGTGTGAAAGAGACAAGCTCACTCAACAACCTTTTCATTTTTTTGGGAGTTGGAAAAGAGCTTAACCAAGACTCAGGGGGGGGATTCTCATAGGTAATGGTCAAAATTATATTGAGTAAGAAAATGGGGTTCAAATGCAAAGTCATGTTGGGACTATAAGGAACTCTCGATCCTATGGAATAAATTTTTCATGGGAACCAATTAAAAAAAATGTTCTAACTAGGTCATCCATGTTTGGTAAGGATCTACCACTTAATAACGACACTTCTAGTAGCAGTGAGAAGGTTTTCTGTCGCTAATAAATGGGTTTGTACCTAGGGTGTATGAATCATAGTTATAGGATGATGCAAGAATGAAAAGTGGAGTGAAAACCTATCCTATATTTCGATGAAAGAATATAACTATTGGAAGCACGAACGGGAAATATGACGCTGGAAATCTATTAAAAACCTTTGACAAAAAAACTTAAAACCAAGTCTTTCTATTGCGTTATTAGTCCATAAGGTACAAAAATAGAAATAAACAGGGAAAAACTATAGAAAGTGGGTGAAAGTTTTCTATTAATAGTAAAAATAAGACATTTTACCATACCATTTGAGTTTTTTAACCACATAGTGCTTTTGAGGCCATTTTTCCCATGATCTACAAGTGACTATTGTGGGAGCTATGATCAACGAAATTGGAAACCGTCTATACCAAGTAAATACTCATCCCATCCTCTTTAGTTTCAATTTTATTTTTAGTGGCCATTTTTTGAGTATTAGAGGTTGTTACATAGAAACTAGATCATATGTGGGTGACACATTATAGGGTCACATATACAACCTCATATACATGGGCAAAGAAAATCCTAAATGCATATATGAAGCCCTATACATGACTTTCATAAGGTTATCCCATGTACAAGTCTGTGAACAAGTTTTTGAAGGGGATTAACTCAAAAAATTATCTTTCCTTTACATGATGGTTATTGAATGGAGGGAAAGGGAGCATGAGGAGGTAGATGTAATAGTAGAAAGATATGCAAGATATCAACAAGATTTGAAATGATGTGGCCTTTATAAATTTTTGGTTCTCAAAGGAATGAGGACTTAAGTGAGGTTTCTCTAGTTACTGGTAAACTATTGGGATCCAAAGACAAAGTCCTTCAATCTTGACGGAAATCCATTGAGGATTGAAGTGGATGACATATACTTTATCACGGGATTGTCTCGTTGGGGCGAGGTGGTAAATATCAAGGACCAAGGGGCTAGAGGTGGTATGACTATGGAGGAGTGCATTACCACCCACTGTGTTGCAGGAACAGATAAAGTAGGGAGCCAAATACCAATCAGGGCGATTGAGAACCTGAGTTTAAAGATCATCATGCTTGTACTCACATGGATATCAGGGTCATCCTCATTGCACCAGGAATCAATTCCACTCATGCTCTATGTGGTAGAGTGTTTGAGACCCACTGTTTATGATTGGTGTACCTCACTACTGGCAAAAAAAAAGAGCCAATTAACGGATTTCAAATAAGGGTGATGAGGAACTTTGGGTTTGCATCCATTTTGTGTAGTTTTTTCTTCGAAAGGGTTCCAGGTTTGATCCATAGAGTCGATATTACTCCACATAAACTTCATGATCCAGCTATGTCATGGTGGACCGATGTGATGATGTGGCTAGGAGGTGGTAGGGTGCCAACCCCCTACAGTGATGATTTCTTTCACTAGTGACGTCGACAAGTCATAGAGATCGATGAATATCCGTATGGATGGATCGACTACCGAGTGGACCCAAACATTCCATTTCCACTAGGATCTGCCTTTGGAGATATCAGTAAGAATTTGATTTTTTTTATATATTTCATTTTTTTGTGTTTTTTAATTTTTATAAAGGAAAAAACAAACACAAATAATTTTGTATGGTATCATGTATTAATAGTTGTTTTCTTACGTAGACGTAGGTCTGCGAAAACTAGATGGATTTCCACGACATCAACGCAAGGGACACGGAGAAGAGCTAGTAGTTGGGGATGCGGAGAGAGTCCTCCAGAATGTTTAGGGAAATATGTCTTGTTTGATGCACGTGATAACTATGGTTCAGGTAGAGGATATGCCAGAGGTGATGGAACGACAGGTGGTGGATGTACCCCATGTGTGGGTGCACTCTTCCAACATCTTGCAAATGCCATAATGTGCTATCATGATACACATCTGAAACCATAGGCATAGATTCCATGGTTATGCTATGTACCGACCATATATGTATTTTGAGGGTGTGAGCCCCATGTTTTACTATGACACCATATTTTTTGGACTTTAAAGGATGAAATATAAAAAAAAAAATCTTCGGCTTTACTTATATATGTTACAATGGATGAATGTATGAATGTGTTTTCTTTAATTAGTAATGAGACAAATGACAATATAAAATGTAATTAGCATATGCAATGTAAGTAAGAAAATCAAAGTATTGTTCCAAAATTCGTACCCATAGGAATCGTCAGAGTAAAGTAGGATCTCTCACACAGTAATTGTTGTTCAACTAAAATACAACTAACTGGGATTCCAGGTGAACTTCTAAAGATCAAACACCATGTGAAATGGCGTCGCATAATATCTCTATAACAACACTATATTCAACCACATTATTCTTTGATGGCTCCAAAAAAATGCCACCTCCAGACACCAGTTGTCCTTGAGGTGAATAAATAACCTAAGCAACAGAAGCCATGTTCCGTGTATGACGACGGACACCGTCCAAAAATCCTAAGTAGACCACGAATTCCATTGACATCTTCCAACCAAGGGAAAAATCAATAAGAAATCTGATGATGCAAAGAAAAAAAAGGAAAAACAAGTATATACACTAAGATACACTAATATACGAAGTTCACACCTGAGTTTGCAGGCTCAAACGTAGTACCTTTTAATATAGAGCCCATTTATGGTCTTGTATACCATACTCCCCTCACAATACTGTAATTTGTAGGCTCCTTTCTCTAAGACATGTCTCATGATATAAGGATCGTGCCACATGGGGTTGAACTTACCTGCCCCCAATGGTTCATTTTCTTGGTCATAAAGGAGAACCAAGTCACCATCAGTGTACTCCCATGGAAAGAAGTACTTATCATACTAAACCTTAACACATCATTTATTCTCTTCGGCAGTCATAGAGGCATATCAACTCTTCTCATCAAGGTGCTCTAGGTGCACAAGGCATTTTTTGAGATCGGATGTGTCAGGTAGGAGCTCAATTTCTAGTTTAAGAGTAGGGATTTTTCATTCAATAAGAAGAACCGACTCCACACCATGTACTAATTGAAAAGGAGAGAAAATAGTGGAAGTATTTACTGTAGTTCAGTATGCCCAAAGTGCATGGTAAAACATCATGTGCCAATCATATTTACTTAGGATGACCGTCTTCTACAAAATGGTGTTGAGAGATTTAGTCACAGCCTCTACTTGTCCATTTTCCTCGGGATAATAAGGGGAACAATGACCGTGTGTAAACCACAATTTTGATGCTAACTACAACATCATCTCATTATCGAAGTGTCTACCATGATCATTGAAAATCTCTTTTGGGATTCCAAACTGGGATTTAATATGATTGAATACAAAAAACGATGCAGTCTTACCATCTAATTTAACGATAGGCATGACCTCTTCCCATTTAGTAAAATAATCCATGGCCATGATAATGTGATGGTTCCCCCAAACCAAATCTAGGTTGCAGTCCATGAAATCAACCCCCCACTTAGTGAAGGGACCAACGGTGATGACTTGGTGAATAATGGTTGGGTGCGAGCACATTTTCCTAGCGAACACCTAGCAAGGGTGACACTTCTTGATCGCTTCAACACAATCTTTAAAAATTGACGGCCAAAAATAATCGGCTGGCGATATCTTTTGGGATGTTGCAAGCCCAAATAAATGACCACCACATGCCCCACTGTGATATTCATTAATAATGGCTTCATCTTCCTTGAGATTAAAAAAATGACACAAGATATTATCCACCCCTCGACGATACAAAGTGTCATCGATAATAAGGTAGTTTTTAGCTTGATAACATATACATCATCGGTCTTCTCTCAATAGATGTTGGGGAAGATTCAAGGTTTGAAAGTAGATTAAAATATATCCATACCAGGGGTCTAAATATGATATAAAGAAGATATGTTCATCCGCAAATGAATCATCATGAAAAATATCCACATCCAGTCTATGGAAGTCTGACATCAGTTCTACAAAACTAGCGATTTCTTGGATTTCTCCGAGGAAAAATAGAGAAACAATTCTTGAAAAATAACAACCCACTTATTGTATTTCCCCCCTATGATATTCCTAGTAAGGATGTATTAAAATGGATTGGTATCTACAAATACGGTGGTTTTTCATAGTAAGATAAAATGTCACAATCTTTGAGCCACATGTATGGCATCCAAGGCTAGCTTCTCTACATGAGAGTATTTGAGTTTAGGACCGAGTAGATTTTGACTAAGGTAGTAGAAAACATGCTCATGGAGCTCATCATCCTCTTGAACAAGTACCATACCAATCATCCCTTCAGACACAGATATATAGAGAAAAAAGTCTCTATTATAGTCTGGAGGCTTCAACAGAGGCACCAATACCAAGGCTTTCTTAAAAGCATCTAAGGATTCATGGGCTCACTCATCCAATATGAACGGAGTGTCCTTCTTCAAAAGACAAAAGAAAATTTTAGTTATATTGGAATAGTTCACTATGAAATGATGCAAGAAGTTGGCATTCCCATGTAAACCTTGAAGTTATCAAATTTTGCGTAGGGGAGGCAACCGAAGTATTTCCTCAACCTTCATAGGATCCACTATGATCCCATGCTCAAATACTATGAATCCTAAAAAACAACCAGACCTAACACAAAAGATACACTTTTGAGGATTCAAATGAATTTGATAGTAATGACATCTCTCAAATACGAGTAAAAGGTGAGTCAATTGATCTACCTGCTTGCGAGAGTGAGCAGTGAGATCATCTAGGTAAGATTTGACGATATGATTAAGATCATGAAATGAAAAGGTCATGGCACGTTGGAAGGTCACTTCAATGTTTTTAAGACTGAAAGGAATTTTTTCAGTATGCAAAGGTACCCCAAGGACAAATAAATGTCATATTGTGTTGGCCCTCAGGTTTGATTTGAACTTGATTATTGTTGTAGGAAAATCTCCCTGCGGACAGGTAGATGACCTCTAAGAGCTTGACCCTAACTCTAGACAGAAAATGCTTAACGTGGACACTGACTTCCTTTCAAATCTATCTAAACTAACACATGAGAAGGAAAGATAATAGAAGTACCTCTTTATCGACATTTGTCCCTGCACGCTCCGAGTTGCGCTTTGATCCCTTTGCTCCTCGCCAAGTTCTGCAGACAAAAAAGATACGACCACTTCCTACTCTATTGATATTATCTTGAAAATAGATCTATCAATTAATGATAAGTTCATGTAACATTAGACACAAACTAGAAAGAAGCAGGCCAAGCGTGTCATATTAATGAGAATAATGACAACAGTACTTACAATCGTAGATGCGAATGCGACAGCTTCATCAAGTCCCCTTCGTCTAACCCTTGCTCGAAAGATCCACAACCTGGATGACATCAGCTTCATTGATCACTCTCCTTTGGCTGACTGTGTGTTTCCTATGAGATCATAGGTTTCATGCTAGCAATTCTTCCCCCTTCCCACCATCAAAGAGATTTCTTATATAGGTTAAGAGGAGATCAACCTCTTGAGTTATCTTTAGAAAAAGTTGAGGAACCTCCTCCTTAGATCAGGGATCTCTTGATGAACCCAAGAATTCAAATGAAACTTCCTTCTAATCTTGAAAGATCCTCTCCTTATTGTCCTCAACGGGCCAACAACTACCCCAGATTAGGAAGAGCTCCTTGAAAAGGGGCATCAGAGCGCTAGAACGCTCCCTAGGAAGCTTAGGGGGAGTGCCAACACTTCAAAGGTGAGAAACGCTCCTCCAGAGGGGCAAGGGAGTGTTATAACACTCCCTGAGGCCTTATAGGGGAGCGCCAGCACTCCCAAGGATGATTTAGGGGAGCGTTCTCCCTTAAAACCTTTGTTTGAAAGCTCTCTTCAGGTGTCAAGAGTTATTTGACTTCAGTAAACCAGATCTCCTTCTTCAAATCAAGGATATGAGATGTTATAAGTGTCTCCTTAGTGTCGTCGACATGGAAGTATGTCTAAACATCATTTGTGACACTTATGACCAACTTGCGACACTTGCAAAAGTTGTAAGGAAGATGCGACACTTACGACAATTGAGAGGAATGTGCGACACTTATCCAGCTGAGCAATTTTGATGTGTAACAGAATGCCCCCCAAAGTATGAAGTTAGAAGATGCGAACTGATGACTGAAATAATTTGTAGACATTCAAGAAAGGGTATAGACTCGAAGAACCTAACGGAAGCTGCACACAAACATTCAACAAATATCATGACATATTTCAAAACCCAAGGCAGACATACCTATGCTTGGGTGATCAAGATTTGTAAGATATGGCCGCCATAAAATACACTGCGGATTCATAATTGTATTAATAAAAAGGTATAGCCACCGAAGATACAATGTGGATCTATACTCTCATGACTCGGACTGATCGTAGCCACGAAGAATACACAGTGGATCTATGAGAAGACAAGACATAGCAACGACCAATACAAAGTGGATCTATGTAACAGTGTATGTGTTCCTTTGTCCAAATAGAAACTCCTTCGCAACCTTGGCAAAGCATATATCAAAGTGGTCACTCAACCCAGGGTATTCTTACCAATCCCAACATGGTACGAATATAACTATGCGAATAGATGTCTTGATGTCGAACATGGCAGAAACCACTTGATTACCAGTCAATGATGTAAACCGTTAATAAGTGCGAGGGAGATCACCATTAATGTCAATGATTCCCAAGGTACCCTAGTACATTCCAGAAAATGTGAATAGATGAGCTGAGGTCGAACATCCATGGAATCATTCGATTAGAGGTCAATGATGTAAACCTACTGTCGAATGTGAGGAGGTCTGCCATTGAGGCATGCAGGTCCCAAAGTACTAA
>SNQJ01S0063111.1:20244-51894 GCA_010110895.2 Picea sitchensis | reverse complement strand
TATGCTCACAGCCTAATCCAAAGTACTACACATATTGTACTGTTGGTGGAGGATCCTAGCAAAGAAAAAGTTCTAAATGATTTTTAATTAACGTTGATTTTTATGGCTGTTCTTTACGCAAAAGGGGTGCATGGAAGTGAAACAAATGGAATTGGAGAGTTATGCTCATAGCCTAATCCAAAGTACTAAGCCTAGTCTACTATTGGTGGAGGATCCTAGAAAATAAAAAGTTCTAAATAATTTTTAATTAGCGTTGATTTTATGGCTGTTCTTTACGCAAAAGGGGTGCATGGAAATGAAACGAATGAAATTGCGACTCAAACCCAAAGAATGCATCAAACGTGACAAGAAGTCATTTACTTTCGATGAAACATCTATCTAAGGGAGAGAGAGAGTTCTTTTCACTTGAAAAGCACGAATACGGAGTGTCCTCAAACAATTATTTTTCTCAATCAAATCCTGATATGATGCTAAAACTCTTGATATGCCTTATAATATGCACAATCAATCATGAAGCTACTTTTTCATTGTTTGTATATGAATAATGATCAATTCAACACAATGCTTGTCTTGCTAATTTAACCAAAATCAAACTAGCACAAGCAAAATCATACAAACAATACACCCTTTCTTTGCAATCAAAGCGAAAAGCGAAAGAAAAGAAACAATCAAAGAGAAATCAAATTTCACACGCAAAAGAAAAAATTGAAGAACAATGATCTTGACTCAAATTAAGATGAAGAGATTTGTAAGCCTTTGATGACCTTCACCGTGGTTCTTACTCGGTTGATCAGAGAGAAAGACAATGCATGGGTTTCAAGTTCCAATCAACAGAAAAACTCAATAACAATAGTGAAGAAGGTTACAAAATTAAAATAGTAAGATGTTCGTTCTTCAAAAAGACAGATGTCAAGGCTGGAAGAGAAGAAAAACTGACTCACAGGGTTACTCAGCAGAGGGGACATAGAGGCAAAAACCCAGAAAAATAATTTTGGAAGGTTTTTTGGCCAGAAAGAGGCTAGCGCTCTGTTTCCAAAGGAAAGGAGCGTTATAGCACTCTGTGCAAATCTATTAGGAGCGTTGGCGCTCTGTTAACACTAGGACAGGGGCGCCAGGCCTAAAAATTCCCAAAAATGTCAAAAAAATTCAAAAAAAATTGCAATTCAATTCTGACAATTATGCTGAGTATGATGAGGTAAGGAGCCAATCAGCTCATGAAACCAATCAAAAGAGGAGTGAACCAGGTCTAAAACAATCAAGGGGTAAAACTAGTTCAATGAGGAGAAATCAAAATAGGAAATTTCGATTTGAGGTTATCTCCCCAGTGGAGTTGCCAGTTTTTGTTGTAGGAAAATCTCCCTGCGGACAGGTAGATGACCTCTAAGAGCTTGACCCTAACTCTAGATAGAAAATTCTTAATGTGGACACTGACTTCCCTTCAAATCTATCTAAACTAACACATGAGAAGGAAAGATAACAAAAGTACCTCTTTATCGACGTTTGTCCCTACACGCTCCGAGTTGCGCTTTGATCCCTTTGCTCCTCGCTAAGTTCTGCAGACAAACAAGATATGACCACTTCCTACTCTATTGATATTAGCTTGAAAACAGATCTATCAATTAATGATAAGTTCATGTAACATTATACACAAACTAGAAAGAAACAGTCCAAGCGTGTCATATTAATGAGAATAACGACAGCAGTACTTACAATCGTAGATGCGAATGCGACAGATTCATCAAGTCCCCTTCGTCTAACCCTTGCTCGAAATATCCACAACCTCAATGACAACAGCTTCACTGATCACTCTCCTTTGGCTGACTGTGTGTTTCCTATGAGATCATAGGTTTCATGCTAGCAATTCTTCCCCCTTCCCACCATCATAGAGCTTGCTTATATAGGTTAAGAGGAGCTCAACCTCTTGAGTTATCTTTAGAACAAGTTGAGGAACCTCCTCCTTAGATCAGGGATCTCTTGATGAACCCAAGAATTCGAATGCAACTTCCTTCTAATATTGAAATATCCTCTCCTTATTCTCCTCAACGGGCCAACAACTGCCCCAGATTAGGAAGCGCTCCTTGAAAAGGGGCATCCAAGTGCTAGAACGCTCCGTAGGAAGATTAGGGGGAGCGCCAGTGCTTCAAAGGTGAGAAGTGCTCCTCCAGAGGGGCAAGGGAGTGTTATAACGCTCCCTGATGCCTTATAGGGGAGCGCCAGTGCTCCCAAGGATGATTTAGGGGAGCGTTCTCCCTTAAAACCTTTGTTTGAAAGCTCTCTTCAGGTGTCAAGAGTTATTTGACTTCAGTAAACCAGTTCTCCTTCTTCAAATCAAGCATATGAGATGTTATAAGTGTCTCCTTAGTGTCGTCGACATGGAAGTATGTTTGAACATCATTTGCGACACTTATGACCAACTTGCGACACTTGCGAAAGTTGTAAGGAAGATGCGACACTTACAACAATTGAGAGGAGCGTACGACACTTATCTAGCTGAGCAATTTTGACGTGTAACAATTATAACCTGAAAAATTGTCCATGAAGGAAAATACTTCACTCCCTGCACACTCATCGAGAATATGGTCAATTAAAGGAGTGGGGAAGTTATCTTTAGGACAGTCTTTGTTCAGGTCCCTAAAATCCATACATACGCAGATGGTTCCTTTCTTTTTATCTTCAAGAATGGGGTTGGACACCCATTTGTTCAAGGGAACTGGGTAGATGAAGCTATAATTGAGAAAATTCTCCACCTTTTCCTTAATAGTGGGGACATTCTGAGGATTAACATCTCTAATGTGTTTTCCAACAGGTTTATCATTCGAATAATTTTTAATTTCATGCTCGACAATGTTGGGGTCGATCCCTAACATCTCTTCGTACGACCAAAAAAATACATCTTATAATTCTTTGAAGATATTGGTATAGATCTAAATTTCCTAAGGCGAACAATCTGCACCGATTTATATGTTCTCGATTTTACCAAGGGTTCAAGAGATGTCAATTGTGGTGGTAGGATAAATGTTCACCATGTTTTGTTCGACATAAATACCATGCCTATCAAATGGAACTATAGCATGATCAACCATCTCACTTAAGGTGGACCTAAACTCATCCTGTTCAATCCTAAATATATCTGGGAGAAAATAGGATCGATGATATATATTGTCCCAAGGTCTATCAGGACTAGACATGGCCTCTAAGATGGCTTCATATAAAGGTAAAGTATCGTCAAGGAAATAATGAAAATAATATTATTGAACAACCCATATGGGATCTAAAATGGGATCCACCTCATCTGTTCGTGAGGAGGAAGGATCTGGGTTAGCAGTAGCTTCCTGAACAACCTGATACACAACTTCTGTTGTTGAAAATGTCATTTCCATACCAATGTGTGACTGACCTTTGTATGGCATAGTCAGAGAAGGTAGGGTCCAAGGGTCATTGAAATATGAAGTACAGAAAGGAATGGACATCATCGATGACAAAGGATTACTGGAAATGGAATTAATATGTGTGATTGGTGCCATGAAATCAAAAGCACCCATCAAGGAGGAATACATCCTGACACCAACATTCTTAGTTTCCTGTTGAGAATTAGTAATAACAGGGACTATAGGCCCCATCGATGCAGTAGGACTGGGATAAACAAAGGACAATTGGTCAATCGTCATGATCTTTCCTTCACAAGGAAAGAATAAAACATAGAAGAAAAGCGACATAATAACTTTCATTGAATAATTCCAATTATGCCCTAATAAAAATTTGTATCTGAGAGGTGCATCAACCACCTCGACCTCGATATCCATAGTCTTTCCTCCCAAATGGATTGGTAAGGTGGGAAGGATACCATGGGGTCTGAAAGAACGTCCATCGAAGTAGTTAAAATGGTCATGGATTGAGACAGGGGCGAAGAGCCAATGGCTTTGCAACAGGCTAGAGACATCACGGATGTCGAAGCACCTTCATCAACTATAGTACGCTTGATGGTAATTTTCATGTACTCCACATGGATTTGAAATGCCATGTGGTAAGGTAAGGGAGTTTTAATGTCCATAACATCAAACTTGATAACATTTTAGTCACATGGGTATAGAGATCTGTTGACTGGCATAAATGACACACCGTCAACTGGAAGGTCAAATTCGGACTGGGGTTGTCTAAATAACCCAAGTTGTTTGGAATGAAATGACCTGATAGGTTTAATGGCTCCGTTGGCCAACTAAAGTCCTAAAAATGAAAGAAATGAAAATAATCTATGAAACTACAATACTAAAGATATGAATTTAATAATTTATGAATGTCAAAAATAGAAGTGTGGATATGTACATATGGTTTTGAACAACGTATATACAATTTGCAAGTTTTATTGGATGTCTTGCGAAATCAATGTTTTTTGAAATTGTTTATGAAGTATATAAAGAAAGCACACCCATTTTATATTTTATGTTTTATGTTTAAAATCTAAAGAACTAAAGAAATACCAATTAAAACACAATGAAATAAGAACAACATAACAGTCAAAGGCAATTTAAATTATTCTTATTTCATTGATAAATAAAATAAAAAAACAAATAAAATATGAGTAAACTAACATGAGATTAATCAACTAATGAGTTTATGTCTTTGTGCAATTCAAACTCCCAACTGTCTTTCCTGTGAGAAAAATATGTAACGGGTTGGGGTTAACACTCCCCTAAGAAAACTCAAAGGTGTTTTCAGAGCAGGAATATAAGAGCAGAGTAATAAACACACAGATTTGTTGATCTTGCAATGATGAACACTTATCGTGAAAGAAATTTAATATTAAGCATTCATGTAATCCATCATTTAGCATCAAACATAAATCAATGATATTTAAATGAAATAATGATCACAGATGTAATATATGAACAACAAATTACAAACATAATTAAAGTGCTGAATAATATGAAGTATCATACGATCATAAGACTAAAGTTATGATAAACATAATAACATTTCATAATATAAAAGGAAAAACACAATGAGTAAACGCCACGCTGGTCTAAAGTCGAGTGAGCAACTTGTCCACACAATCTTGAAAGTTACATGTCCATAATGTGTCCAAATCAAAGGTCCCCTCACTACCAAGAGTGAATAGTTTTTAAACTAGTTCAGGATTCAAATGCTCATATCATACAAGATAGAGTTGAATCCGCAAAAAATGGATAATATTACAAAAATAGTGAAAATAGTAACCACTCATGCATGAGTTGGTTTTGTCTAAATAATCCAAACTTTTATAAACATAAAAAAGACAAAAACTACTGAATATTTGAATGTATGATTCAAAGTGTTTTCTCCATGTAATCAATAGTATAATCTTCCATTTCCTGTAAATAGCAAAAATCGATTTGATATTCAGAAAAAAAAAAAAATTGTTAATTATTATTCAAAAGAGACTGTCTACAGAATCATAAATTATGTATCTAGTCTTATTTTTAGCAAATGAAATCAAAAATTAAATCTACTTTTCCAATTTTTCATAACAGAATTGAATGAAATCAAAACAAAATCATTTTACCATTAAAAATTAGCCAAAGAGGGATCTAACAGTTCATAATTTATAATTGCTTTGAAACTGGTTGTGCTCTTAATGATCATATTCCATGCCCTCTTGAATCGTTTATTCTCCCTCTCTGTGTGTGACTTCAGGTCAAGGTTCTCTTGTTTCAATAGAGAATTATGAGCAACCAAACATTTAAGTTGAGCCTGTAAGAGTGGAACATCTGTATAGTAATGTTCTATCCAGTCGAGACAACTATCACAGTGCACCGTGGTAATGAAAAATCGACATGGAACACAATCGACAAGGGGTGCTTCATTTTTACCTGTGGTTTGTTCTGGGTTGTGACCGATACCCAAAAATCCTTCTTTACCCTTAAAACACGGGGGTAAATTGGTTACAAAATCATATTGTTCAACATGGGTACTAACCTCTCTCCTGGAACACTGATTTTATGGGTCTTCATGATCCAAGAAATCGTCTATCTCATGATCAGAACATCGATCATAGATTGAGCTCAGATGATTAATCTTTCTATTTCTTAGTTTTCTAGAAATCAAACAACCAACATTATTATTCCTGAAACTTAAATCCATGCCATGTGGTTTCTTTCCCTTACGAAAATTCTTCACAACAGGTTTATCATTAACGTTTAAAATAGAATCGTTCATAGGCATAGGATGATCATTTTCTTTTAATTCAGAAATTACTTGTTCCAGAGATATTCCAGGTGAAAACCTACATGGAAATTCTTTATCCACAAGGGTTTCATCAACAACAGAAACTGATTCAATAAATTCTGGGCCATCAATTGAATTAATGACCTATCTTTCAGTTACTCGTCTGTCTGAATTAGGGTTTACAATTAAAATAGGGTTGACTATAGAGTCAGCCTGGGTGAATTTGTTTCTGATCATAAAGGTATCCCAATTGTCACTTATTTTCGACAAGTGATAAACCAACAAGATTTTAACGAGTCCATTGTGAAACAGACTCAAATTGATACCCTGTCACTTATAGTGCTTGGACATTTTGTAAAGACTCATCGACAGGTAAAAAGGCATATCCAAATCAAACCCTATGAAATTCATAAGAAAATGAATGTGGTACAGAAAAACTAGCCCGTATCGGCCTTCACATGTAACAAATTGCTTCAGAATTAAAAGGAGACTATGCCATCTAGGTTTTAACAGAGCAATAGGAATACCTTTTCTACAACAATTAGTTTCGTGGGAAGCATTGAATAAACTCCATGAGACATCTTATATTTTAACTTTCTTAAACCACCTCTCGCCTTTTAATGGGAGTCATGTTGCCTTGCTCATGAAATCCTCTTTTAATTCCAAATGTATATCCCAATCTTGGCTCTAAAACCATCAAAAGTTTGTGCAAAAGATTTTTCAACCTGGAGATTATAGCCTTCGAACTTCTTGAGGAACGCATCCCATCAATGGGCCTTCAAGTCGTCAATTGCGTCATCATGAGATAGAAAATATTGGCATCTGTTCATCTCGATATGAACCATGGGTGATATTACCACTGTGAAAAGGATACAACAGATATTAGAATGGATAGGTTTAGGTTTCCAATGGATGAGCAGTAGAGACAGGTCTAAGCAGGATGTAATGGCACGAAAATTGCAGAGTCGGGGGGCTATCATAACTCAGACAGGAGATTTAGGGAAAACAAAAACCAGAAGGTTCGTAAAACTCCAAGCCATTTCTCACGATGAGTGCCAAACCCTACAGAGTACAAAACCCTATGCGTATAATGAATGGTCTCATTAATGTTTTGGGCCAGCAAGGTGAAACGAAAATGCAATTACAACATGCCTGTAGTAATTTGCATGAATGTTGATATGACAATTGAACTCATGAGAACAATATCAATAGTTAACCAAGGTTCTTGTGCATTCAAACATTTCCACAATGAACTATAGAACCAATGAATTCATGATAACCATAATACACAAAGATTTTGATAGTGGATTAATCAACCATTTCCTAAGATTTGAATTTTAATCATAGATGGGTGGAGTTTAAATCAATATTTCTAAGGTAAATGATTATGAAACTAGACCAATTTTTATGTTTAAATTCATTCTTATAGTCATGAATTAAAAATAAAACAAACGAAAATGCAAACGAAAAAAAACTCAATAAGGTAAACTTAACCCAATCATCGCATTGAAACTCATAAACATAAACATTTACAAATAGAAGGTGATGGAAGCTACAAAAATGTATAGTATCTTTCGATCGTGATAAGTATCGAAAATCATGTGTGGCTACCAACAATGGTGGCGTACTAGGAGAAATAGTTATCTCTACAACACTAGAAAATTCATGTTAGGGTGAATCAGATGAAATGATTTTTTTAGAAATAGTTAACAACAGGTCAAGCATACTGATTGTAACTTAGAAAATAACGAAGTTTAGCATTAGATATATTTTTGTCTAGAAAAAATGCCATCCGGTATGTAACTTACATTACGAGTGTAGCGATTGTTTATGTAGTTGACTTTGATATTGTTGACAGGGCCACTACTGCTAGCAAGAGTTCATAGCCTAGACGGAGATGCCATTTGACCCACTCTAGTACCTCTATCCTATCCAAGATTCATCCATTTATGATATAAGACATCTTTTCACTTTGATCAAATTGAAAACAAACTTGAGGATCTTCTTAAACCCGACATTGCTTCACTGCCAACAGGCCTGTTCAGTACCCCGACGAAGTTGCCTTGGTATCATGCATGTATTTACCCACTGCCAAATGACCTATTCAACGTATCAATGGGTTTGCATACATTTCCCACACATTACCGTGCTTTCAACCCTCTAGAATTTGTTTATAGTTTGCATAACTTAATAATATTCAAGAGGGAGGGGTGATACTAAAAATATTTTGGAATGAAAACATTTGATCTTTCACCAATTATTCTTTTGTTTTGATGACCTTCATCATGATTTGGACACTTATATTTTGGTTAGGAAATCATCTTGAGGATGGGAAGGTATAGTTGATTTTTTTTTTTCTGAAAATAGGGATAGTGTTAGAAGTTTATTAATGACAATCACGTCTACTTGTAATTTCAATGAGAAACCCGAAACACTAATTTGAACAGAAACTCACTTCTATTGATCTAATTTTTAGCACTTACTGCTCAGGTGCTTGTGAAGTTATCCACTGCTTCTAATGAACGAAAATTCTAGTTCCATTCCACAAATGAGATGGTGACTTAGACATAATTATTCAAACAAATCAAAACCAAGCAAAAGGAACCATAATAAAAAACAGAAAAGAAAATAAAAAAAAATATTTACAAAAGAGTGGAACAAAAATCAACAGGTGAAATACCTCTTGAGAGCTTGGCCATTCACTGGGAAAGTGTCGGGTTGTCCCTCCAAATTGTGCATATGGAAAGAGATGAGACCCAAATTTTCAGAAATTACAAATGGTCCCAGCCATAGATTGTGGAACTTGGTGTGTTCCCCCTTTCCCTCGTGAGCTTTGTCCCACTTGAGAACCAACTCTTCGAAATTGAAATTCCTATCTAAAGACGAATTTGAATCAAACCAACTTTTTACAATTTGTTGATGTTGATCCAGTTTCTTCTTTTCTTGTGTTCTCACTTCCTCCAGTTTTAATAAGGCATTTATTCGATTTTCTAGAGGAGGGCACTCCTCTTCTTGAAATTTCTGCGACAATTGCAGAGAAGGAAGTAAAACATGTGGAGGGAGAATTGATTATCTTCCGTAGATGAGGAAGAAAGGGTAATTACAAACAGAGGCTTTTGGGGTTACCCTATCATCCCAAAGTGCATTATACAGTGCATTATGCCAGTTCTTGTGATTTTCTGAAACTATCCTTTTAATAATCTTGATTAAATTTTTGTTCGTTGATTCTTATAAGCCATTTTCTTGAGGGTAGTAGTTTTTAGAATACTTTAGTTTAATCCCTTCTTCCATAGAAAAAGTGTTCATATCAAGGGATGAAAATTAAGAGGCGATATCAAAAACTAGACCTTCAAGAATGCCAAATCGAGTGATGATATGAGAGTTCAAGAAAGATACTACCTGATTTGTGTTCACCACTTTTAAAGGTACAGATTCAAACCATCTAGTAAAATAATCCATTGTTGTAAGGATATACTTGTGATGCTATGAAGAAGAGGAATTAATTGGTCCTATGATGTCAAGGCCCCATTGCTGAAAAGGGGCATCTACAGTGATAGGCTGCAAAGGGAATGCTACCTTTTTCACCTGTCCTACAACCTTTTGGAAGATTATGCATTTATGACACAACGCATGGGAATATTTAAACAAGGTAGGCCAATAGTACCCAACTCTTATCACTTTGTGGGAAGTGGTATCTCCACGAAAGTGACCACCGACTTCACCTGCATGAAGTTCAGATAGAACTTGTTATGACTCTTCCTTCTCTAAAGAACGCATAAGAACACCATCAAAGTTCTTTCGAAACAATACATCATTTATTAACTAGAAAGATGCAAATTTAAGCCTAAGTGCTCTGATGTTTTTAGGATAAAGATTACGAGGAGCAGATCCATGTGTCAAATAAAATATAATTTTATCATACCAAGAATTGGGTGTAACTTGTGCACAACTAATCTATTTTTGGTTGTGTTGATTTATAGTTGAGGTGTTCATTTGACTTTCTTGTTCTTCAACTGAATCGGTCACTAGTTTACATAGGCCTCAATATCTAATAATTTGTGTAGGAGTTATTTCAAGGTCATATTCCTGTAACGAAGTCATCCAATTTTCCCTTTTCTCACCCATCTGTTTTTGTACTAACAGGTTTCTCACAGTAGGGTAAGGAACAATAACCTTGGTTCTGGATTTCAAAAGGTAAGACTGGAAGTGTTTCAATGCTTTGAAAACATCATATGCTTGTTGATCTATTGTTGGATAATTAATCTCTTCTCCTTTAAAATCTAAGCTCATGAAGGCAATGGGTATTTCATTTATTTCAGTGTTTTTCTGCGTAAGTACAACATCACAAGATTGTTCAGAAGCAAAGTTGTAAAGAGTGAAATCCTGAGAAAAATCGAGACTCATCAAGGAAGGGGTTTTTATTATTGATTTTATAATTGAGTCGAAAGCCTGAATTTCTTGTGGTCCCCAACGATACAAAACATATTTTTTTAATTAAGTTCTATAATGGTCTCACCATTTATGAGAAACTTTGGACAAACCTTCTGACGAAATTAATTTTGCCCAAAAAGGACTGCATGGCTTTTTTGGAAGAAGGAGGGGGAGTTTAGCAATAGATTGGGTTCTTTTAGGGTCAATAATCATTCCATCCATAGACACTATAAACCCAAGAAGTTTACCTTGCTCCACTGCAAAGACCAATTTATTAGGGTTGAGAGATATGTCGAACTTACGACATCATTCCAGAACAGACCTGAGGTGAGACAAGTGATCTTTCTTGTTTTTAGAGAAGATGGTGACATCATCAAGGTATACCACAACTGATTGGTTAATGAGGCCACAAAAATAATATCCATTTCTCTTTGAAAAGTGGCACCGATGTTTATCAGTCCAAAAGGCATTTTCCTGTAGGCATAAGTGACCCATGGGGTGCGAAAGGTGGTTTTAAGCCGATATAAGGGGGACGTGAGGACCTGGTTGTATCCTGAAAAACCGTCTAGCTGAGACAGTCTTTAGGAACCAAACACTTGTTGTAGTATTTGTTCCATTTGAGGAACAGGGTAGTTGTCTTTATCATATGTTCAGTTTAAGTTCTGGAAATTGACACAGAGTCAAATCTCATCACTTTTCTTCCTTACAGGGACTAAATTAGACACCCATTGTGTGTGCCTAACCGGGAAAATTATCTTTGCAGTTAATAATTTGTTTAGTTATTTTTTAACAATGGGTTCCAATTTAGGATGCATATTCCTCATTTTTTGTTGAAAAGGTTGAGTCTGGGGTTTCATGGGGATAACATGTTGTATGATGTTAGGGTCAAATGTTTTCAAGTCATCATACGTCCAAGAAAAAACGTCTTAAAATTATTTAAATAGATTTATAAAAGAATATATTTCATGCTTGGAACATCCCTTTCCTAGATTGATATTTTGAGGATTATCCTTTGTTAATAAATTAACCATTTCATAAATCAAAGAAGAATTGTCAGTTTTACAATTTATTGTCCCTCGAAATTTATCATGCAAGTCATAAAATTTCTCTAGTCTTACGATAGATCTGGAGATAGAGTTTACCAGCACGGATGTTGATTCAGAAGATCGAGGATGAGATATTACCGTGAAATTTTGAAGGTTCTCATCGTGAGTACCTTCATCAATGACTGCACCTTGGAAGGTGTCTTCCATATGCAGGAAGTTGATAATCTACTAGTCATAATCGAATACTCTCCAATTTGTAATGTTATTCGGGATCGACGGCCTGAAAAAAAATTCAATTGAAAACACATTAGGGGAAAGACCTTCAACAGGAAATAGTTTAGAAGAAACATTGGCCAATAAATCATCTTCTGAATTACTCAATCTAGGAATGGAATTTATGTTGAATGATGAAAATTTATGCATTAAACTCCATGAATTTGTTTGGTATCTTTTCAGGTGTCGTGATAAGCAATGTATGGTGTTTCTTACCTACCTAACCATGATTTCTGAATCACCAAATACTATCAAATTTCGCATGTCCATATCCAAATATTTCATGAGTCCTTGTAGAAGTGCTTCGTACTCAATCGTGTTATTAGTACATTTGAACTCAAACCGACAATCAATAAAAGTATTATTACATGTAGGATCGATGAGTACACAACCAGCACCTGCTCCTTCTTTGGATTTGGATCCATCAAAGTATAAGGACCAGATCTATGCATCGTCAACAACACTTGGCACACTCGGCAAAGATGGTGTTTGAATATAGGTTATAACTTCAGATTGCTTCCCATGATCAGTGATAGAAGACATTTCGGTCATGAAATTACCAAAGAAGGTTTCCATTCACTGTGTTTTAAATGAATTTGAAAAAGTGATGAAAGAATCATTGGTATCATTCAAATCCGTTACAATATGCTTAAGATAACATTCTTTGTTTATCCTGATTTTGTTGGGCTGTCCATTTTCAAGTAGCCACAAGTGAGACCAATTTGTGGCAAAGTAACTGTACAACTGTTCTGACCAATCCCTTCTTAAAAACAAGCCATAAACTTCAGGGATATCAACAACGATAATATCAATTATCTGATGAACCTTATGATTGGACGATAGTCTAATCAATACATTCTTAAGCTCACCAATTACTTTAACGTTTGTTCGATCTAGCTGAATGATTTTGAGATCAGAAGGTTTAACTTCTACATTAATTTTTTGGCATACAGATAGAGACATCATGGTTTATGATGCGCCGGAACATACAATTATGTACATTCCTATTAAAAATTTCAAAGGTTAACAAAAAAGGCGAGACATTTTTCTGAGTGTTAACAACATAATTCTGCTAATTTTTTGTTGTTGTCCCTAAAACAGTTTTATTTACATTGGATACAGTTTTTTATGCAAAGTCCCTTTTGTTTGGAGGTTCATATGTCTTTTTAGTTGGGATATTCTTAGCTCCATTTGAATCAATTTATACTAATTTTTTGTTGCTAGAGTCACTCTTTTTACTATTCTCAGAGATACTTTGAAGCATTTTCTGCAAAATGAGGGGAAATTTTAGCAGTTCAAAAACAAAAATATTAGCCCTCATTTTTTTTAGATCTTCAATTAAATCGTATTCTAAAACTGGGGTTGTTAATCTTTGTTTAATTTCAGTGTGCTTTGACTGTTTCAGAAACACATTTTTACTTACTTCATAAGGGGGTTTGTTTTATGTTTTGCTTCTTGTGTTGTAGGGGTGGACAGTTTCGAAATTCGCTTGGAAGATATTGTCTGATAAGTGACCGAAAATAGGGGGAGATGAATCCTCCTCTTCTGGTACCTCTTCTTCATCTATATCATTAGAATTTTCAGGAGGAACATAAATAGAATTTTCATGTGTTTTTAAGATGGTTTGCAAAGCATACTGTAAACTTTCAAAATTTAGACCTTCTGTGGTCAGGTTTGGCTGGCTGGGAGGAAAAGGTTTTCTGAAAGGAGGTTTAAAACTTCATTTTCTTGTGGATGCCTCCTCGGCTGATCTCTTCAAGTCGACGACCTAATTGGACAATTTTTGGAAATATTTCTGCAAGCTTTCTAATTCTAAAGTTTCTTGTTGATTTTTGGTTTGAGGAGGCCTAGTGAGAATCTCTATTTTCTTCTTAGAGGATGAAGATGTTTCAAATTCACTATTAATATTATCTTTCAAGCTCAATATATCTTTATCAATTTAACGTGCCTCCTCAAAGGATTCTAATAAAGTGTTCTTTTTATACCTTTTGACCCATATGGCTATATTATTGTGTAAGGCTTTAGCATAATATGCAACGATTAAAATTTCAGTGGGCATCGAATCTGCATGGATTTTATTCTTTAAAGTAATAAATATTTGGTTAAAGTCTTTTACTTTTTCCTTAGGATTCATTTTTAAGTTGCAGAGTTCCATAACCAAGACTTCCGAAAATTTATTATCTCCGAATGTTTCCAAGAAACAAGTTTCAAACTTGTCCCAAGAGACAATGGTTTGGGGTTGTTGAGTGAAATACCATGTGGAGGCATTTCCCTCAAATGTATAAGGAAATAATATGCATACTACATCCTTGTGTTCAACATTTCGGAGTCTAATGGCCAACATAAATTTCTTGATGTGATCCTCAGCGGATTGCTTTGAATTTGGATTGAATTTAGGTAGCCATTTCTTCGGATTCTTGGGTAATGGGTGTTGGGGTCTAGGCACAGTCACAACATATTGATCGAGCCAAGGTATGGAAGGATTATTTTGGTTTTCCATGGAATTTGGTGGTGTCGAAGGCTATGATGGTTCTAATGAAGAACTGCATTCATCTGAAGACTCTCCTCCTAAAGAGGATGGAGAAGAATCAGGTGGAGATGGTGGAATACCGGGTCCTCCTTCTCTAGGAATGAGTGTTTTAGTAGGATTGGTAGTATTTTCACTTAAAGGGTTTTTGGGTAGACCAATCCCTTGAAGTTTTTCTCGGATATACGAGAAATTAAGGGGTTGATTAAGTGGCCTACCACATTGTATGATATGGGATAAGGCACTATGCATTCTTATGAATGACTAACGAACAATTTCTTGGACATCGGCCCCTTGAGGAATTGGTGTCACTAGTTCAATGGGAATCTCAAGGTTATCGTTTCAGGTAGTTACTATTTCAAGTGTAACGTTATTTTCTGAGCGACTACACATTACAGTAGGAGTGCAAGTGTGTGGGGGATGAGTCTTACAACCTCCACGTGCCATCAATTTAATTTAGGCCATCCTTTTAGTTCCATTTGTTGATGAGCGTAAATGACACACCATCAACTGGAAGGTCAAATCCAGACCGGGGTTGTCTAAATAACCCAATCCGTTTGGAATGAAATGACCTGGTGGATTTAATGGATCTGTTGGTCAACTAAAGTCCTAAAAATGAAAGAAATGAAAATAATCTATGAAACTACAATACTAAAGATATGAATTTAACAATTTATGAACGTCAAAAATAGAAGTGTGGATATGTACATATGGTTTTGAACAACGTATATACAATTTGCAAGTTTTGTTGGATGTCTTGCGAAATCGATGTTGGATGTCTTGCAAGTTTATGAAGTAGATAAAGAAAGAACATACATTTTATATTTTCTTTTTTATTTTGAAAATCTAAAGAACTATAGAAATACCAATTAAAACACAATTTGAAATAAGAACATCATAACAGTGAAAGCCAATTTAAAATATTCTTATGTCATTGATAAATAAAATAACAAAAGAAATAGAATACAAGTAAACTAACCTGAGATTAATCAACTAATGAGTTTATGTATTTGTGCAATTCAAACTCCCAGTTGTCTTGCCTGTGAGAAAAATTTGTAACAGACTGGGGATAACACTCCCAGAAGCAAACTCAAAGGTGGTTGTGGAGCAGGAATATAAGAGCAGAGTAATAAACACATAGATCCAATGATGTTGCAATGATGAACACTTATAGTGAAAGAAATTTAATATTAAGCATTCATGTAATACATCATTTAACATCAAGCATGAATCAATGATATTTAAATGAAATAATGATCACAGATGTAATATATGAACAAAAAATTACAGATAGAATTAAAGTGTTGAATAATATGAAGTATCATACGATCATAATACTAAAGCTATGATAAACATAATAACATTCCATAATATAAAAGGCAAAACACAATGGGTAAGCGCCACGCAGGTCTAAAGTCTAGGAGTGAGAAGCTTGTCCATACAGGCTTGAAAGTTACTTGTACATAATGTGTCCAAATCAAAGGTACCCTCACTACCAAGAGTGAAAAATATTTAAACTAGTTCAGGATTCAAATGCTCATATCATACAAGATAGAGTTGAATCCAAAAATATTGGATTCAACTCTATCGTTTATTCTCCCTCTCTATGTGTGCCTTCAGGTCAAGGTTCTCTTGTTTCAACAGAGCACTCTGAGAAGCCAAGAGTTTAACTCGAGCCTGTAAGAGAGGAACATCTGTATAGTAACACTCTATCCATTCAAGACAGTTATCACAGTGCACTGGGGTAATGGCAGATTGACGTGGAATACAGTCGACAAGGGGTGCTTCATTTTTACCTGTGGCTTGTTCCCGGTTGTGAGCGATACCAAAAAATCCTTCTTTACCCTTAATACATGTGGGTGAATTGGTCATGAAATCATACTGCTCAACATGGGTAATAAACTCTCTCCTGGAACACTGATTTTTTGGGTCTTCACGAGCCAAGAAATCATCTATCTCATGATCTGAACACCGATCATCGATCTCGATCAAATCGATCAAGCTCATATGATTTTGTTTATGGGTCTTAAATCCCTAGTTCAATAGTAGGAACCAAACCCTCCACCAAGGCCCAATTAGAATCTGCAGTGTTTGGAATGGAATGGCTCTCCAGATCTTGCGATTCAGCCAATTAATCGATGGGATTTAACATTTTTTTGTGAAGGATCTTCCTTCAGTTTAGAATATATCTTTTGTATTTTCTCTTGGATTGGACCGATGTGAGGTGTAAGCCGGTATAAACCAACTTGACAATAAAACAAAATTAAGTTCTAACTATTGGGAAAGAGGCTGAGCTTGGGATAACCTGCTACTCAAACATGCAGATGACAATTATATACCATAGGCCTAGTACTAATATGTTAACCATGTGAGCATCCAATTATTGTCTAAGATTACTAATTATCAGAAAGAAAAAACATATGCAATAAGATAACGAAAAGCAAAATAATTCATCTACCATAATCATTCATCACATAATCACACAATGATTCATCATCTTCATCACTAAAGAAAAGAATAGCAAAGAATTGCACCAGATAACTTGACAATAAATTGGACAACTCTTACTTGTTACATCTATTCATGAAACGAGATAGGAAATAGTTCTTTTCTGCGTCCACTCACACATGAATTTGATGAAAATAACTTTGCCTTTGGTCCAGAAGGACTTCTCAATTCATAGCAGCTTGAAAATAATTCTTAACAACCAGAAAGAAAGAATTCTTGAAACAACCATCGACCCTTAACTAATTGGTCGATGTCTTTATTTATAATGTAAAGTTTAACTAAAATTAACGTCTAAGTGCAGTTTAATAAAAACAAAATTCACCACGTAACGTCCTATACTAACAGTTTATTTAACAGTCAACCCAAGATATCTCTTGAAAAGGGTGATTTCTCTCATACTCAAGCCAACTGATAAACAACTCTTCACAAGTTTGCACCCATGGAAATTTGTGTTGTTCCATCGGAGCGGTGTTTATTCCTATGATGTCCATCACATGCTTCTAGTACTTCACTACACTGGAGTTCAATTGTTGTAGCATGGTTCGAGCTCTGATTGGATGCTTTTTAGATCGTTGCACTTGCCCTAGCCTCTCGTCGGTCATCTTTGCGAGCTCTTCGGTCCATCGAGAATATTGTTTGACATGCGACTCTACTACGTCGCTTAGGTCGACAAAGTTGTCGGGGTTTTTGAACTTGGGAAGTTCGATATCCTTCATTAATTTATTAATTTTATCCCATTTCTTCTTTCATTTGATCCACTTCTCTTGGATTTCTTGGTGTGGATCCCAAGACATCTTATCCCAGTACTCGGCTGATCACTTCATGCAATTAAGACTACTTTTTACTATCGTCTAAATGCCATGTTCTTCTTTGTCTCAGCCCTGCTGGACTACATCAATGTACTCGATTCTTTCTACTTCTTGTTGTGCCCTTTCATAACATCGCTCCATGTCCTTGCAGGTCGCGAGTGTCATGAGAGTGTCCTCCTGGAACTCAACTATTTTTGTAGTTAAAAGGTGTCTTTCTTTCTTGAACTCATTGTAAACTTCTTCAAACTCACCTTTCAAGTACACAGCATTCTGCATGGTTCCTTTATAGTATTCATCTAGATGGCGCAAGTGTTCTAGCTCGTTTAGGGTGGCATCTATCTCCGTTTGCATCCCTTTTGGCCCTGTCAAGGCTGGCCTCTGAGAGTCCCTTCCCCATGTCGATAAGTTCATTCGTCCGAGTTTCTGCTATGTTTATCAAGTTCTCCTATGTAGTAATAAAGACAGAGTGATCCAACATGATATTTATTTTCTTTTCAGTACTTTGAATGATGGAATTTCTCTTTTGATCATAGGAGATTGCATAGATATTTTCTACCTCATCTACTAGCTCAGGTATCTATTGATCGCCCCATGTGAGTATGTTTCCCAAGCTATCAGTCGTGTATACTTGTTCAATATCGGGCTCTTGAATTTCCTCTCTATGCCTAGAAGACCCGACCTCTACCTATCGCTCGTTGGGGGTATGAGTATTGAGAGGAATAGCGACGTCAGGCATAGATTTGTTACATACTTTCTCTTTGGCTACAGAACCACTAATTTTCTTTCGCAAGGATTCTTTCTTTGGCTCATCCAATTCGGGCTTGTCCTTTAGATCTACTCTGGTTTATGATGTGTCAGGTTCCTTTGTTTCGAGGCCACTTTCATATTTTGTTTCCTTTTTCGGGACCTCCTTTGTTCTCACTTCGGACTTAGGAGATGAAGTTTTCTCGGGTCCTTTTTCCTCTTGGATATGCACAGGGTTGTCATGAGATGACTCTGGGCTTTCATCATCACTATATATAGTTATAATCTTTCTCAAAGGATTAGGATCACGTGTTTCTACTGACACTTGACCTGTCTCTGGTTGATTCATCCCGCCTACCAGTGAATTGATCGACGATTTTGTATATTCAGGGTCGTCTGACCTATTGGTGTTATCGGTTTGTAAAATCAGGGTTGCTTGGCTCCGTTGGGCTTCCTTTTGGCCTATCGGTTGGAATCCTAGGTGTTATGATGAGGTCTGAATTGTCCTGCATACACTTCATTAGCAGTTGGTCCTGATGCCACATAAGTCCCCCCATCCCTTGTATAGTTTGAACCTCAGGGGAATCCCTGATTTGTATCGGGGATTCCTGATAAAATTCTACCGCTTCAATGGATTCTTGGGGATCACCCACCGCTTCACCTGGTTCAGATATTACCCTTCCTTCTCAGGTCCTAAGAATTTATTGAGTCATTTTCTCCATGTATGTCTCTTGCTCCTCCCAACTTATGGCCTTGAATCTGGTTGTTTTAGGATCAACCATCCTTGCTACCACCTCATTCTAGTCTTGGGTGTTTTCAGTGAAAATTTCACCTTCAAAGCGGTCATGGGCATAAGGTCAACAAAATGATACCTACGATGCATGTTTTAGGACCAAACCCTTGGGATCGTTCTTGCGAAAACGACGAGTCTGGAATCAAAATTACAATTGACATAGCCCTTCTTGCTTGTCCTACATGGTCTCCTTGACCATGTAGAAACCAATATGAAACCCATAAGGTATGAAGACCTACTTCTTCTCTTTTACTAAAGTGGCATTATAGCCTTGCAGAATGGTATGATAACAAATTTCCCCTAACACTAGTCGATCGGGGACATATATGGGTAACAGATTGGGTGACCATGTGGTGTCGAAAACCCTGATGTATTTCTTGCGCTTATCTAGATACCAATGACCTACTTTTGATATAAGCTTTTTTGCTTCATCCGACAACCTTGGGAACTCTTTCTTGAATAGTAAGGAATAAATGCATGCAATAAACTGGTCACAGATAAGAGAAAAGGATTTCTTGTACCCATTTTCCCATATGATGCTGAAGTATACATGGACTGGGAGCTCGGAGGAGTGCCAGTTTAAGATCATTCCAGAAAAAATGTTCCTGGCGCAGATGACGTCCAACGGATATGAGGCCATGTAGAAACAAAGGGTTTATCCCTCTTTCGGCGTCTGGGCTTGTCATATCCAAGTACTCAGTTGTTTGGAGATGATGTCACCCTAATTGAATCTCATACCTAAAATGGATACCATATAAGCTAGAGGCATCCAAGCCTTTAAAAACTGGGAGCAATCTTTCTCCCCATGCAATTTGTAGAGGAGAGCCATCAGGTATATATACAACTCTCTCAGGTTAGCCATTGGGTACCAGCCAGAGGTCCGATTGGTGAAATTTTTATCTTCTCTCCACCAAGACGCCATAATATTTCATGTCTCGTGCTTCTGATAGAAACTCAAAACAAATTCATTTCTTAAACGTTCCTTCGGTTCCCTGAGTTTGTAGTAACTCTGAAATTCTACTCGGAGGAAAACCCCGATGCATCTTCCATTTTCGTCATTAGCTAAACACCTCTGTGAATCAGTGTGATCAATAATCCATTTCAAGAGTTCAATGCAGGAAAATACTGGGGTCCTACTTGCCACCATGTGCAAATAGGCCTTGTGGACATTCAGGATAACTTCATCGTCAAGTCTTCTCTTATCAGGATCATTGTGCAGGGTATACTCGAGGGGTTCTTAGTTCTTGATTTTCTTAAACAATTATTCCCAGTGAGGGAATATTGTTTTGGCCCCAATGTTCACCTCTGTGTCTCCAAAGGCCAGGGGATGGATGAAGGCCTTCTTGGTGGATGTCTTAATGATGGGAACCGATTTTGGAGTGAATTTGAATTGCCTCGCAACTGTTTGGGAGGAAAATTTTCTCACCTCTGGTTCTTGCAACTTTGGCCCGTGGTGGGTTTCTTCGGAGGCATCATTCCTGAAACTGAAAACGGTCCTTTAAACATGCATACAAAGTAGTGTTGGGTGGAAACATATGAAATGAAGTGTAAAACACCATAAGCCAATCCATACCTGTAATTCTTGCTAAACTTGTTGTTTAATACTCACTGAACCTTGGAATCCTTCTCCAGATTGCTAGCATTGCTCCTCTATGTGATCTGAACACATTTATGCGCAAAAGAGGTTCATACACAATGACTCAAAAGAATATAATGGGAGATATCATATCAGTTGTATCAATCAATTAATACGAGTAATGAATTCAATTCAAAACAAACTACCGTTAGATCTCTACAAATAAATTCTAACTTGGTTGATGGTGGAGGCGTGAAGGTAGATGCATTGTATCGGTAGGCTTAAATGGTCCCATTTGATTTGTGTGTGAATTAGAAACTAATGCACAATCCAGGAATTAACTAACATTTTAAATGCATCGTACCTAACATATCTTATGGCTGAAATGTCTCATCATGTCATGTCTCTCCAGTGGACAGATCGGGGATCGGTGATATCCTTGTGTACTTTTCTGTTGGTTCCCTCTTCAGACAACCTCTGGTGTCGAAAGGTATAGGGGATAAGTGATCAGGGATATTTAGAGTGCGTAGTTTCTTTGTGAGTTATCACCTTTGTAAATCTCCGACGTCGAAAACATTCCGGGAGTCGGCGATCGGCGAACCACTCTTTTACTTGTGTGACGCTTACTCTTCTCATTTTTCTGTCGATGTCGAATGGATCGGTCTTCGAAGATATATTTAGTTAATATTATTCATGGAGACGACATACCTCCTTCTACCAATGCCATTGAAATTCAGCGCTTGACTATTTTGGATTTCTGAAGCGATTTTCATCACTTTTAATCTTTCCCGATGCTGAATTTCCTAAGCGCATTGGGGAAAAGTTTAGACTATTGATTCCTTAAGTAAATGTTAGTCCCTTTTAAAGTTAATATGATTTTCACATGTTCAAGAAGACTTCAAACGACTCAACATGAAAACATAAATGATAAGCACAAGCAACAGTTTCATACTGAAGTGCAATCAAATAGTGTGAAAGATCAAGTGGTACCCAAAAAGTAAAAATTTGACATAGACCTTTTTAGGGTGTGTTGAATTCTCAACAAATTACTCTTTCAATTTACTAATTTTCTATAAATCAAACGACCAGCATTCTTATTCCTGAAACTTAAATCCATGCCCTATGGCTTCTTTCCCTTACGAAAATTCTTCACAACAGGTTTATCATTAACGTTTAAACTAGAATCGTTCATAGGCACATGACAATCCTTTTCTTTTAATTCGATAATTACTTGTTCCAGAGATCTTCCAGCTAAAAATCTACCTGGTAATTCTTTATCCACGGGGGTTTCATCAACAACAAAAACAGATTCAATAAATTCTAGGCCATCAATTGAATTAATGACCTGGCTTTCAGTTACTGGTCTATCCGAATTAGGGCTTAGAATTAAAAGAGGGTTGACTGTAGTGTCATCCTAGGTGAAGGCATTTATTAAACCACCTCTCTCCTTTTAATGGGAGTCTTGTCGCCATTCTCATGAAATCCTCTCTTAATACCAATTGTATATCCCCAATCTTGGCTTTAAAACCGTCAAACATTTCTGCAAAAGATTTTGCAACTTGGAGATTATAGCGTTCGAACTTCTTGAGGAACACATCCCATCCATGGGCCTTCAGGTCGCCAATTGCGTCATCATGCGATAGAAAATCTTGGCATCCATTCGGCTCGATACAAACCATGGGTTCCATTACCACTATGAAAATGATACAACATATATCAGAAGGGATAGCTTTAGGTTTACAATGGATGAGCAGCAGAGACAGGTCTAAGTGGGATGTAATGGCACAAAAATCACAGAGTTTGGGGGCTATCATAAATCGGATAGAATATTTAGGGAAAACGAAAAACAAAAGGTTCGTAAAACTCCAAACCATTTCTCACGATGAGTACCAAACCCTACAGAGTACAAAACCCTATGTGCATAATGAATGGTCTCATTAATGTTTCGGGCGAGCAAGGTGAAACGAAAATGAAAGTACAACATGCATGTACTAATTTGTATGAATGTTGATATGACAATTGAACTCGTGAGAACAATATCATCATTTAACCAAGGTTCTTGTGCATTCAAACATTTCCACAATGAACTATAAAACCAATGAATTCATGATAACCATAATACACAAATATTTCGATAGTGGATTAATCAACCATTTCATAATATTTGAATTTTAATCATATATGGGTGGCTTTTAAAACGATATTTCTAAGGTAAAAGATTATGAAACCAAGCCAAGTTTTATGTTTAAATTCATGCTTACAATCATGAATTAAAAATAAAACAAACGAAAAAAAAACTCAATAAGGTAAACTTAACCCAATCATCGTCTCGAAACTCAGAAACATAAACATTTACAAATAGAAGGTGATGGCAACTACAAAAAGGTATTGTCTCTTTTGATCGTGATAAGTATCAAAAATCATATGTGGCTGCCAACAAGATCCTAACATAAATAGCAGGGAATTCCTTTGTGAGGGACACATATGGAACACCTCCAAAGATGACATCGTTCATGGGGTTTGGCCCAAATCCTCAACAATAGAGTAATTTTGGGAGGCTTTGGCATTAGTATTGTGGGCAGAGCGCTTGAGGAATCCTTTCAGAATATGAGGTGGAGGTTTAGGATTATCAATCTTCAAATGTGTTTCTGAGGGAGGGGGAGGATATGGACCTAAAATAGTCTATGAAGAACCATAATTGTGAGATCGAGTGGCTACATCAATATGAGACTTGACCATACTAACACATAGATGGCCACCTTTATGTGCCAGTGGGTTTTGACTCACACTCGATACATTTCCAGTGTTAGAGGTCTCGGAGGTCATATTCTGATTATGTGGAAATAGGTTGGTCAACACAACAGGTTGTTGCTTCACGATGAGCCTCGAGGATTCCTCAATTTTCGGGCATAAGTGAGTAAGGTGATCATATTCACAAAGTTTACACTGAAACTTCACCTTCCTCTTTTCTTTCTTTCCTTCACTAGCATTATTATTCAAATTATTGTTATTATTGTTGTCCTTGGATTTATTATTGTTATAATTATTCCCACCCTTATGATTATTACCTTTTCCTTTCCTTTTGTTCCCTTTGGGTTGTTGGCTATTATATTGGTTTGACGACAACTATACAAAACAAACGTCTATCATCTGGGTGGTGGAGGATGAAGCCAAATATTTTCCTGCTACAGGATGGCCAAGAGACAAATCTTTTAATTGGTTTATCACCAAGTCTATAGTCTTATCACTTGCAGAGCCTACGATGCCATCAACATGAGGTACGGGATTTTGTCTAGGATCATAGTTTGACCATGGTGTCTTAGGAATAATCTCATAAATCATCCCATATTGAGCATATATAAGGTTTAATTTTTTGGATTTGAAGATGGCTTCTTCCTCAGATGTCAATCTGGATGTAGAAACATCCTTTGAAATATAAGGAAACAAATACTTGAGGATCCATTCTAACAAACAATATAGAGGAATGTAAGATTTAATCAACCTCTTTTTTCTATGCCACTCTTGGATATGGTCGGAGATATGGGTGGATTTATCTTTACAAAAAGTTGATAAGAGTTCTAGGCCAACATCATAATGAACCAGTAATTGGAAGTGATTGAGAAAAACCAAAACCATCTAATTGAAAGTTTTGTAGGTGCCCCCAAGTAGCTCGATGTACCACTTTATGGAAACCCCCGTGATGGTGCATTGAAATAGCCTCAAATGCATAGAATAGTGATTAAGGGAGTTAGAAGAGAACCATAGGTGAAAGGTGATGACATGATCACCAGGTTCCTTACCAGTATTTCCTTGAATCTTTGGAATGTCAAAAGGAAGCTTAGTGAGGAGAGGGGGCCATGATGGATCGTGATGCATAGTGTTAGAGATGTAATTTTTTTAGTTAGATTCGGTCTTAGTTGAGTCAGAGTCTGTGTGTCAAAGCAAGTGAGGTTGGGTACCAAAAAGGTGCAGGAGTCGAATTTAGCAAGTGGTCGATTGGCCCTTGGAGCCGGAAAGGGATATAAGATCCAAAACATGTGTAAGGGGTAAATCTCTTTTCCCAAAGAGTCAGGTCCTATCAGAAGAGAAGGTCTTACATTCCTAAAGTCGAGGCAAGTTTTTAAATAGAATTCACTTTGGTAGACAAAGTGACCATAATCAACTCATTATGAAGTCAGATAGAATGAAAAATCACATCGCTTGTATCACATATGCCTTGGCACTCTTATCAGTTGTACTTCGCACACTCTGAAGTGTACCCATCATGTAGATGTACTGCGAAAATATTCAAGCTCTCTCTGAAACCTTCAGTCACCATGAGTTCAGTGCCCCCCAGCATGTTTCCATCTCTCGCTTGCTTGATTATAAATTTCGAGCACTCTACATGCATTATGTTCATCAGTCGAGTTTACGCATCGCTTGTTATTCTTCTTGCAAGCCCAAGTCAATTGAGATTACTACCTATGCCTCACACAAAATCCATCGCGCGCAGAACCAATATGATTTATACCATGACGAAATCCTAGAACATAAGGAAAGGTGCGCAAAGTGGCAGGAATGCTAGGCCCGAGCTTCAAATATTGACGTTGGTCAATGAAGATATAGAGGTTAGGATGTCTTTTGAGTGTGTTGGTTGCATGAACTTTTGCATAAAAATCCAAGGATTCAACACGAAAATAGCTGAGCAGTTCACACTTAGGTTCGATGAGTCCTGGGCGATGATTGCAGGTGTCATTTTCCAAGTGACATAGGAAAATTTTTCGTCCAAGACAGAGATCCCTTCACGTAGTGAAAGGTGGCTTAAAGGCATCCCTTTGGATGTGCAGTGTTAAGAAGACTTTATCAAGCTAGACTGCTTAGGTGGGAAGGTCGAAACATGTGTTCGAAGTAGATATTTGCAGGAGCCTTCTCGGAAACTCATGGAAGTGATTAAGAAATATTTCATTTGTGAGGGAAGGTTTGATAGAATAAATTCGTATCACATTAGATTTTTGATGCACTTCACAGGGAGGAGACTGTTAAATATTCCCTTTTTCTTACACCAAAGCCTCCGAGAAATGGAAGACAATGCTTGAGCTAAAATAGATCAGTAGAAGAGGAAAATACTGCATGTCTTGCTAATTAAATTATTGTTGATGGAGGAGTTAAAGCGGTTGGGAAATAACTGAGATTCATTTCTACTTGTAGTAGGAATCCCCAAGGATCCAAAGGGAGATTTTCCTTTACCTGTGGAAAGGGTAACATCGCATCGCATGGAGGCTGAAGCAGGAAGGAAGGACATTGGAAGCCTTGTCCCCCCAAAAACCAATACCCCGAAGAAGGGGTAGGCCAAGGAAAAACAAAGAAGTCTGGGAGACCCGAGTCCCGAGCGAGCCACACGCAAAGTTAGCTGTCAAAGAATTACTCATGCACACTATTCGGATGGAGCCTATTGAAGGCACAAGTTGAGTAAATTAGAAGGAGGAGAACAGACACCGAAATCTCATATTTTCGTGAGTTGTCGCAGGAGCTGAAGAAAGCACAACTCACTATTGCTAAGCTATACCAGTAAAACATAGAGCTGAGACAACAGTTAGCAACAAATACTCTCGAAGTATCAACATCACAAGGCCACAAGGGAAACATGTCTTGGCTAAAGAGACAGCTCAGGGAAGCGTATGATATGATCATACAATTGTGTGAAACATAGAGGGCGTCAGAAGAGAGGAATGCGAAAAACTTTAGGGAATGTAAATTGACCATGGAGAAAGTTCGTGCGGCTCTTGCCAGTGCACAGAAGAAGTTGTAAGGGAACGTGTTTATACAAAGGCAAGTGATGAACCTAAAAAGGTGAAATTTTTCTCTCAGGAGAAAGCTTTGAGTATATGAACTGCAAATGAGACCAGATGCATGATCAATCGACCCCATTTTTGGTCTCCTCGGACGTGGCGTGGACTTAGAATCTGGAAGATACTCATGCGGAAAGCATACGATGCACAATGATGGAATCTCATGGCAAATAAAAGATGTATGTTAGATGTGCGAAAGTTTGAGGAAGAGGCATTGTTCCCTATCTGGGGTCATCATGTTAGAGACATATTTAATGGTCTATAGTCACCCACCACATGCATGCACCAGCAAATGATCTCGTGGAAGAGATCATGGCCATTACAATGTGTGGCAAGATTCTGACCGAACACTTGATCGTCCAGATGCCCTGTCAAAGGAAAGCATCGACACATCATTTTCTAATGATGAGATCTTGCTGATGACTAAAACGGCGCAACAAAGATGAGTGACTATGATGCAGCTGAGTGCAGCCAATTCTATTTTTAGTGAAAGGCCATTCAAAGATCCATCTGATAGAGGGTAGTAGAAACCTAGTTTCTATGGATAGTATTTAGAGAGCATGGTAGCCCAAGAGGCACACCCTTGTCTATATATTCCATCTTTTCAATGTAAGCAAGGTTGGTTTGAAAAATAGTGTAGACAATGACTATTGATTGTAGTTTTTTGATCTGATTGAAACTTAATGCAAAAGTCCTTAATCTTTGATGAAAAGATTATAACGGTGGAAGTCTGATGTATTGTATTATTTCTTTGGATATGTTCTTTATTTTTCTCTTTATATTCACATCTGTAAGTTCTGTCTAAATCGAAACATGATTTCGAATCTAGAATTCACTGCACAGTTCTCTAAGATTTGCGCCATTTAGACAAACTGTGTTTCTTCTAAGTTAACTCTAAATTCATCCCCATCAGTGATCCGAGTTTCTTCATATGTTTTTCTCTCGCCACACACAACAATTTTTAACTGAAGACTGTTTCTCATTTAGACTTTATCCTCTCGAGTGCGGTCACTGAGTCATTTGTTTCTATCATTTTCATTAGATCGACTCCATATCCCAAGGTATTGATTTCTTTCGCCAATAGAACCAGAAAATACTATTTAAAGGTGTTAAATCTAGCCCAAAGTTAAAGTTATATCTTGTATAGAGACGAAGTCTCTAGAGAGAGCCCTCTCCAGGTCCGAAAGGCTAGTTTCGGGCTTCCAAATTGGTTTGTAGTTTTCCTCTGTCATTCATTTCCTCATCCGAATGAAGTTTACAGAGCACTAACATATAGGGTCATTCATTAATTTTGACAAATATGGAATATTTAACGTGGCCAGGGAAGGGGTCAGGTTTGCAGTGTAGGGGCCCATGCATTGATATTATGGTAGCTGCGGGAGGTATTTACCTCCACGTGTAAACTTGACAAGAATAGAATATTTCAGGAAGCAAGAAGAAACCCTAAATTAGTTGGCTAATAACCCTAGAAGACAAGTCAGCTCAAGAGGATAATTTGTATTAGGTTATTAGCCTCCAAGAGAAGAAGTCGTCTAAAGGAAATATTATATACTAAGTAAATAGGCACCCAGAATGAGAAGTCGGCCCAGGTAGTTTTCCAGTTTTAGTATAAATACTAGAGGTCAGTATTGATTCTAGCAGGCATTCTCATAACTGCAGAAGCATCACTTGTGCACACTGCAATTGGCCAGTTTGTGAGCAAGTTTGGAGGAGAGATGTCATTGCAGTGAGCAATTCAGTTTTGGCCTGGACTCTCTCTTGGTTATGGTTTGGACTCTCTGATCAACTCTTGTTACTCCTATTTGGTGTGCTATCCTTAGAGAGATGTGTGCTATCTTGTTTGGCTATATAGCCTAGGTTTTTCTTCTGGAATGATTCTCTATCAAGGTTAAGGTACTCGGGGGTGGCTTTGGCCTATGGTTGGGTGACAATAGTGATATTGTCTATGGTTAAATGAGCACATCCATTATATTATAATAGATTATGAGCCCACACCTCTTTCATTCAGTCTAACCACTCGAAGGGAGCATAGCCATAAGGATACTAAGCTCATTGAAGAACTTCCACTAGGGCTTCTAGCAGGATCAGTTACCAAAGCACTACCACTAGGGTTACTAGCAAGTGCAGTTGCATAAACCCTAATCCTTTCATTCAGGCACCTTAAGTGAAGGGATTGAACTAATTTTCGGATACACTAGTGCACCCTAGACTAGCACATATCCTGGTACTCTCAGCAAGCTAAGATGTCAAGGTTGAGTTTTTGGTGAAATCTAGGGTTTACCAATTCAAGGAAACCATGACTTACTCTATGAAGTCAGAAAACAAGTTAGATGGGGATTCTAACTTCAGAGCATGGAAGACAAGCATTGATCTCATCCTTGCCAAAAATAAAGTGTTGGATATCATGAAAGGAAAGATTGTGGAACCATAGTTTGAAGAAGGAAAATAAAAGGAACCAAAAAACGTTGCAGTTATGGAGAAGTTCAAAGACAATGACATCAATGCCATGAGTGTCATAGTGTATTCTATAAAAGACCACCTGGTCCCCTACATATCCCATCTTGATTCATCTTAAAAGATGTACAATGCCCTAACAAATATCTTCTCAGTTAGAAACATTGGACAAGTAATGAATATGAAGAATGAGCTCTGTGACATGAATATGAATGATGATGACAGCATAACAACATACTTTGTGAGAATCTCTAAGTTAAGAGATCAACTAGAAGATTTTGAAGAGATCATTTCAGAGAAGGAATTGGTAAACATAGTACTCAATGGTCTTCCCAAGGCATGGGATGCATTTTCTGCAAGAATGAACACAAGGAAGGAGTATCCTACATTTGAATAACTTTGGACTTATTGTGCACAAGAAGAATCAAGGATCAGTGCAAAAGAGAAACCCCAAAATAAATACGATGATCAAGCTTTCACAACAAGGTTCAATAATTTCAAGAATAAAAGGAAGTTTGGCTCTAGGAAGAAGCCAAATCAAGAGAAAGATATGTCATAAATACAATGCTTCAACTGTCGAAAATATGGTCACTACAAGAATCATTGTCCCGAGCTAAAGAAAAGGAAGGAGACACACGAAGCATCATTTACCGAAGAAAAGGAACCTTCAAAGAAGACTAAGCAGAATTAAACATACTTCTTCCTCTAAGACAAGGTAACAATAATCCTCATATTTCTTGTACATACCATGTTTTCTGTACATATCTTGCATATATATTTCCTAGAATATAGTATGTTCCAAGAGAAACTATACCTATGGAAGAACAACAAGATAAGGATTGCTATCACTATGACTACAAGTCAGAAAATACACATGAAAGGATGAAGTACATCAACAACCCATGGTAAAAATTCATGTGGAAGATATAACATAAGTAACAAATGCAAGATAAGTTGAAATCAGAATCAATCTTGAACAAACCTAGAATAAGTAAAGACAATTGGAAAAAAGTCAATAAGGAAATTGGAAAAAATATTTGTGGCACTTTACAAAAGGCAATAAGGATGTAGACGAAAGTGTGGACTCTCCTAGATGAAGAGAGACAATTATATATTTACAAAAGAAGAGCATGCATTCATGCATGAAGCAATTATTAGGAGGGAGATAATCCTAAATTATATGATCCATTGAATATGATTAAGTATCTATCCATGAAATCAACCATGAAAAAGAAGCAAGTGCTTAGTGTGACCTTAGAAGAAGTCTTCTTTGAAAACAAGCCTTAAAGTATCCTCGGTTTTCCATCCACATCCATGATCCTATGATGAAAGGAAGAAGTTGGAATCTTCAGGGAATGGAATATATAGAAAACTCCATGGACCTAAGAGCTAAAAAAAAACATAAGGAAGAACATGAATATTTCAAAATAAAAAGAAAAGACAGAAAACCTAGTCATTGTATCAAGAATCACAAGAATACCAGCCTGACCTGAACTCTCTAAAAAAAATCAAGTAGAGGAAATGGAAGTTGTGATGAAGAACAGTGTATGGAAGACTTATGAATGTAAGAATTGCGAGATATAGAACTAGAGTTTTCTCCCAAATGGAGAGAGAAGACTATGATGATTTCTTGTTCTAGTAAACCAGACATACCTCTACATGAGCCATTATATCGTCTGCAATATCCATGTGTTGGAGTTTACATCAGATGAATGCAAAGAATGTTCTCCAGAATAATTGAACAAAGAACGTATGTAAAACTGTTGATTAAGGTTGGTTGTCATTGATGTAAACCCTTGAAGAAAGACCCTTAGCACAAAGGTTTGGGTAATGGACCCAATATTGTTTGATGTAAATATGACTCATTATTGTTTTTTCATTGTTGATAAGAATTAAATATGGATGAACTCCAAAGTGGTCCCCTTATGGTGAAATCCCTCATGGGAAGACACTTTGTGGAGTAAGAGAACCCATGCTTAATTGTGGAATAATGAGATGAAGGAAAATGAATTTTTCAAGGAAAAATATCCTATATGGATAGTGCTTGTCATTTCATTTCCAGTGGTATGTGGAACGTCACATAATTCCTCATGGTTAGAGAGTTATGGCCATGAGAAGTTGGAGACCACAGGTTTGGGTAATGGACCCAAGTTTGTTTGATGGGTAACAGTATGAGTTATGATATATTTTCAGATAATACTAATTCTATATGGATAGTACATGTCATTACATTTCTGGTGGTATGTGGAATGTCACATAACTCCTCACGGTTTGAGAGTTATGGCCTTACGAAGTTGGAGGACCCTCATATGTCATCTAGAAGCCCCAAAAGATCAAAGTAGTCAAAGTGATTTAAGAGATTTTAAAAGGCAAATAATAAAGTGAAGTGATGAGTGTATTATAATTCAAATTGAATACAAAATAAATTATTTCAATAATAAATTTAATGGAGAAATTAGA